>BQNB010052973.1:0-40238 GCA_026074375.1 Tanacetum coccineum
TTTCCTTCCCATTAATCAATCGAGACTTGCAATTGCCATTTATATTTAAAAGGAAACAATTCCCTGTAAAACTCTGTTATGTCATGACCATCAACAAAAGCCAAGGCCAATCCTTAGAACGAATAGGTATTTTCCTTCCTGAACCTGTTTTTGCACATGGCCAACTGTATGTAGCTTTATCAAGAGCTACTTCTCTAGAAGGCCTGAAAATACTTATTAAGCATCCAACAAATGGCACAAAGACTACAACAAAAAACATAGTCTACAGGGACTTTCTATCTACAATAGTAATAGCACAGGTTCTATACACTTCTGCATTATTTATATGTCAATTAGTATACTTATTTTTGAAATTATTATTTGCTACGTGACAGTTAAATAATGTAAATGATTATGAATATATGCCACTGTATGTACATTTTTTTTATTTAGCTGAAAATGGTTATTATGTACACCTCAGCCCAATGACAGAAGCCAATGACCCAGCTATGGCTCCAGTAGACAAAGGAAAATTGCCGTTGATTGAGGCAAATACCGTCAGCATAGCAGACATAAAACCAACAGAGATTAACCAGACAATTGAAGTACGTGTTTACCGAAAATGGGTTGCAAAAAATGTCAAGACACACGTAGCATCAAACTTCTGCGCTATACTGCTAGATACAAAGGTACTACGCGTTAGCTTATTCAGCATAGAATTTCTAATAACATAAGCATTAATGCTAAATATACAATTTTTGCCATTCAAATAATGACAGGGGGATGCTATACAAGCAAATATGGACTTGAGAGATTTAGATAATTTCAATCGACAATTGCAGCTCAATAATGCATACAGGATTTCACGTTTCAAGTGCGCACCAACAAAAATATGGGACCGAACTCTTCCTAACAATACGACTCTACTTTTTGGAACATATACTAGCATCATCCCAATTTCCAACACTAATTTCCCAGAACACTACTTCAATTTCATAGCATACAATGAAGTAAATGCGCGTGCTGACATACCTGGAGCACCACTAATAGGTATGTTATTTCATTGTGTGAATATAAAATATTTTGCCCAAAAAAAATTAAAAATTAAGAAATATAGCTATATACAGATTACATTGGATGTATCTATCGAGTAAGCGACCCCCTTAGAAGTGGCGATGCAACCAGAGCCAGACGTACAAGGCGAATAATTGACATCCAAAACTTAGAGTAAGTTCTCTTTACATTTACCTACACCTCATTCTAAAAATACAACTAATTGCATAACGCATATGCTGTGCACAGTGGCATAAATCTCCCATTTCTAATATGGGGCGACAAGGCAGAAAACTTTGATATGAACCAATACGAAAAAATGGAGAAACCTGTTATCATTGCTCTTAGTTCAGCCTGGGCAACAAAAAGATATGGAGGTATACTGTATGACAAATTATTGATTTCCCTACTTACATTTTTAGAAAGAAAAAAAAATAACACAACTTTCTAACAGGGCTTCAACTAAATTCAACATCTGCAACACACTACTACCTAAATCCAAATATTCCTGAAGCAGCCTACATTCGAAATGTGTAAATAATCATCTATAATATATGCAGCTACGTATTTGCCGATAGAAAATACTTTTTGACATAAGATCATCCACAATACAGGTATGCAGAATTTATTAACCCCATTCTAGCATTGGAAATCCAAAGACAACCATACAGCAATCCACTAATGGAACAAACAAGAAATCGGTATGCTATCGAAGCACTCCTGAGCGTGAACCCTCAACATTACCAGGTATAATAGCATTAATCATTCCGCACCTGTTGCTCCCTTGCCATAATACCTAAAATATGTACATATATCTAACTGCCAATGAATTAGACAAAACTAAAAAGATATATAAACAAACCTCTCTTCTGCAGCAAATAAGATTTACAACTCAAGCAACACTGCTTGAAATAAAAATGTGTGTATAAAACCGTGGATAAAATCATGTAGAAAAACTTGTATAAAAATATGTGTATAAAAAAGTAATAAGCTTGCAGATTTGAAAACGTCCGATTTGAGAACGTCGATCGTTATATCCTTCCCGGCCGAAACATGAAAGTAGTTCGGCTAATGACATTTAAACTTTGCCACGAGGTTTGTTAGTCTTAAAATCGCATGATAGCGGGTCAAAACCGAAAGTCAAATTTCTGCGTTTTATTAAAAATATAATAAGTTCCAGCAGAATCCCGTAAGGGCATTTTGGTCATTTTCTGTTGAGATTCAGGTCTCGGGTTAAAACTAAAAAAGTTGTCCAAACATTGTTTCGCATAATACATCTTTAGAACCCCGCCGAGTCGTGAAAAAATGTGATAATAGAGGGTCAGTTTTGGACGGGTCAGATCTAGAAAATAATATAGTAAAATAAAGGACAACGATGCAATAATAAAATAACGATCATTAGAAATATAACCGAAAGTTATTCATTTTTGTTAAAAAATTGAATGTATACATTGTTTGTGTGTACCATTATAGAGTTGACTAGGAACGCATAAATTGGGATAAGTAAGTATAGTGCCAACTATGGCCTTTACCTATATCTAGACTACCAATAATTGACAAAACTAAAAAAGATATAATTAAATAAAACCTGCTCAACTGCAGCAAATAAGATTTACAACTCAAGCAACACTGCTTGAAATCATAGCTCCAAATGGATGGTACTACAAAAAATGTAATTCCTGCAACATAAAAGTATCAGACAACCCCGCTCTTTCCCTATGCCATAACCATGGTCCACAACCTACGACAAACTACGGGTAAAAATCTTATTACTACATCATACGTGCACAAAGTCATTGATAAGTTAACTTATAACTAATACAAAAAACAATTAACAATAACATTACAACAACTAACAGGTACTGTTTTAAGGCTATCATCGATGATGGAACGGCTACAGCCATAATTACATGTTTCAGCCCAGAAGCGCATACATTTGTGCCTGAGTGCAACACAGTCGTCAACAGTATTGAAGACAAAGACAACCACCATGTGCCAATGGCATTGAAACAAGCTGAAGGACAAGCATACATTTTCCAGTACCATTTTGGCCAAAATGCCAGACCAGGATACCCGAACTTTACGTTAAATGTTGTTTTAAAGCCTGTTGCAGAACCGCTACTTGCATTACCAGCTGCAGAAGCCATAAGCTCTCCACCTGCCGAAGTTCTAGGCGAATCATCCATTGGCTACAATCCAAGTACAACAAACAAAGAATCAACTCCTTTTGCTAAAGATGATGCACAAGAACTGCTCCAAACCCCGCAAGAAACAAAAACAGCAAAGCGTGGACTGTTCCAAGAGACAAATACCCAGGGAAAAAAACCAAGGCAAGATGACTAAGCGTGCGTATATTAGCTTTTGCCTAACAGCAACAAGCAATTAGTACTTACAAATGTAGTTGTAAAAAGCAGTTGACTCTTTTGTAACTGAACAAAGACTATCACTACTAGCAAAAACCTAAATGCGGATGCAGATATGCACTTAGCAACAATTTTACCAAACAAGCTTTAATACAAGTTTGGTTACATAATCTTTTGTCTTATAACAATGCATTAGAGTTACCAATACATCTTTTGTATCATCCTTTTCACAATATAAACAGCAACAAAACTATAAGAATACAAAATCATCTCCAACAATAACTATTGTCTATAGTTTAAGCACCTCTTCTTTTATATGTATTCTCAATTTTTTTTAAGCTAAACTTACCTAATTTTTCTCCAACCATAATTTATCTTCCATTTTCACCGTCCTACCAAAATGCCCAATTACTTTTACATAAGTAAATAGCCCGCAGCAACGCGCGGGTAACATTGCTTGTTATTTACGTATATACAATCCTCATTACACATTGCATGCTGCCAAAATAGCATTAAGCCCTTTGGTAGGCTCTCTTGGCCCGATCTGTACATATATACATTTACTTCCATTGGGCTCCTCCGGCCCATGTATTGTTACTATACAAAAATGACACCACAAAAAATAGTCCGACACATTTATTTAAATAAAAAATTTACAAAACGCACCGTCAAACTATAAAACAAATTACGAAAATTATCTTAAACTTTTATTTATTTACGTCTTTTATATATAAAAAAATTTATTTGTCAAATATATAACATATATCTACCGATTCATTCATAAAAAACACTGCTGAAAACACTTTCCTATTGCAAACAAAAAAAGCTCAATATTGCAATGTTCTTGACATACGTACGATTTTATAAAAAATGTTAAAGTTTAATATATATTTTTCAAAAAGAAAAAAACTTTCAAAACACACCCTTAAACTTATTAATCATTTTAGGGAGAATTACATGTATATCCTTCTCAAAAGTTCATATTACATAAATATCCTTCTTAATTTTGTAATTACATCAACTTCCTTACCAAAAAAAGTTAATTACATCAATATCCTTCTCACACTTTTAAGAAGGATATATATGTCCAAAAATCAATTAAATCATAATTATATTGATTTTAGATTATGAAACTATTATTTATCTCTTATATTGATTATGATCATATATTCATATATACTTTTTGTTCTCGAACGACAAAAAAAAGTGTTGATGTAATTAGAAAAATTCGGATATAAATATGAAAAAAATATTGCTCTTATATATTTATTTGTTCATATGCATATTTGGTCTCGATTGATGAGAGAACATATCGATTTTTTTGATATATATGAGAATTTAAAATTTTGAGAAGGATATTGATGTAATTTCAAAAGTGTGAGAAGGATATTGATGTAATTATAAAAGTTTAGGAAGGATATTGATATAATTATAAAAGTTTATGAAGGATAATGACGTAATTATAAAATTGAGAAGGATATTGATGTAATATTAAACTTTTATAAGGATATAAATGTAAATGCCTATAATTTTAAATTAAACCATAGAGTTAGACAATAAATACACCCTCATAACAGTCATAACAGGATGTCAGACATATAAAATGAAAATGCCAAATATAAATATAAAAAAAGCGCACTTTAAAAAAAATACATGCCACATAAAAAAAGTTGTTCCGCCGCAACGCGCGGATCAATTTTATTCTTCTTCACGTAAACATTATATCGTTTAACGGTGTGTACACAGATGATTTATCTATAAATGGTTAATTGAAAATTGGTTAGTCACTTTGGCATTTCATTGAACTGAAAACTATATATACTTGGAAAATATGCAAAGTTAGGTTAATAGGTTATTTCAGCATTTGGTTTCGTTATTCGCTTAACTAATTATCTTTTTCAATTGCTTAATCAAACTTTCTATTAGCTATGGCTGTAATTATAAGTTAACTATGTTTAAAATATTTATATTTACAAACTCACTTCACATTAATATATATCTTATTAAAACTGATTTACCTTAGTTATATGTAGTCATGTACGTATAAAATGGTTTTACTAACCATAGCCTATTGATTATGGTGAAACATCCGTGTTAGTTTCTTTTGTATACAACCACAACTACAACTACAACCGCAATCACAATTATCTATTTTGTTACCAAATATACAAGTTGCATTAAAGTAGTCCCGTCGCAACGCGCGGGTATATGCCCACTCGTTTTGCCATTTCATCAACTACACATATATTGGTTAGCTTATTCTTTCTTTGTAACCATATTATTCAACTTTATGTTTGGCATCAAAGGTTATAAAGAAATTATGAATATTTTTTTTGAAAATATAAGTTATTTTATATATATAAGCTTCTTTGACAAATAAAATTATATGAGATTATAAAAAAAATATCAAATGCTACTTCATGTAGTTTATAATAATACTCTTTGCGTCTTAGAATTATTGTTCCCTATTGACTTTTCAATTTGGTCTGTTAGTGCTCAATTGAGCCGAATTTTAATAGATGATTTGGGTTGCGAATTGTTTTGGCTGGGAACTAGTATAAGTTTTATAACAAATTTCATGCTCGCAAATTATTTTCGTGTGTTAACAAAATTGGGGTAAATTTTTGATGGTATAATTTTTAGACTACGTTTTGAGAGCGGGTCGATAATCTGTGATTGGTTAGAATTTTGTGTAGAATTTTTGGGATTATTATTATTTTTTTTACTACGGTTTTAATTGAGCGGAATTTTTTTTGCGGGATTTTAGTTTGTGATGATTAATTGAGCGCATTTATCGAGTTGTTTGTTGGAATTTTTTGTGGGTTTTTAGAATCAAGTTGGGTGAGTTAGAGTTAACTAATCGAGCGTATCGGATTCGTTCATCATGTATATGAGTAGTTGGGATAAGTCAAGTCTTGAATCATATAAAGCAAAGTGTGAAAAACTTGAGAAAGAAAACGAAAAATATATAATTACTTTTTCTTAGCTTTACGATAATAACAAACAATATACTAAAAAGATTAAAGAATAAGAGGATTCACTTGACACGATGAGTGGTCAATTAGTTGAGCTGAAAAACACTGTTAAGATTAAACAAACGACAATTTCAGAGCTAAAAGAGTGTCTACGTAAAAAGGATTCCGAAAATGAACATCTGAAGTCAAATATTGTTGATTTTACAACGGTTCAAAATCTTCGAGCGCAAGTTACGAAACTTAAAAGTGAAAATGAAGATTTGACGTTATTGGTCGAAAAACTTACTAAGGCGCATGAGATTGTAGAAACAACTTTGAGAGAAAGAGATGAAATGGTTTTTGCTCAGAGTGAGAAAATAAGATTGTTAGAAGAACAATGTGAGTCATTTTATGAGGTACATTCTAGTTTCATTCAGAAATAGTTCATGACACACAAGATAACTCAGAAAATGATCTGATTTTGAGTTTGCAAACACAATTAAAAGAAACAGCTGAATTGGTTGTACGATTTTTAGATGAAAAATATTTTGCTTTAAAAGAAACCGAGAGCTTAAAATTTGAAATAAAAACTTTGCAAACTGAAAATAAAGTTCTAAAATCTAGAGAATCTGAGTTGAATAATCTTGAAAAGGTGTACGAGACTAAAAAATCTGTGTTGTTAAAAGATATTGATCAAATGAAATCTTAAGTTTCGAAACTTGTGGAGAAACTTTAGATTTGAAAGAAAAATATGAAACTTCTTGTGAAAATTTTGAAAAAGAGAACAATAATTTGAAAATGCATTACAAAAGATTGTTTGATTCAATAAAACAGAAAAAGGTTGTTTCTCAAGTTTTCACAAAATCGATTTCAAAAGTGAATGTTTCGGAAAAGATTTTCACGGGTAAATCTTCAAAACCGATTTCGAAAAAGGTTTCTCAATTTACTACTTATTCTTTGCAAAAAGATAGGAAGTATTTGAAGAAACAACATTCATCCGAAACATTTTCTTTTCAAAATCATGTGAAAAACAAAAGTTCAAAACAAATGTGAAAAAGTAAGCAAAACATTTCTAAACGGTTTAAGTATTCGAGGGATGAAATGTTTTCAATGCGTAAAAGAGATGATTCAGTTTTGATAAAGATGAAATATGTAAGGTTTCCATTCATTTCGAAAAGAATTTTGCAAAATGAAACACCGAGTTTCAACAATAAATGGAAATCTTCGTCTTCCTCAAGGGTTAAAACATCAAATGAGACACCGGGTTTCAGAACGGTGTTGACACCTTTGAAAAGTTTTAAAACTACAAATGAAACATCGAGTTTCTATAATTCAAAATGGAAAAATGAGAAGAGTTTTAAATCACCGTTAGCTCCAAGAACTCTATTTCAAAATGAAACACCAGGTTTTAAATCTCTGTGGAATTCAACTTCTATGCATCAAATTGACACAACTTACATTTGGTTCTCCAAATATGGTAAACCCGTTAGCAACGTGCTTAAGTGGGTACCAAAAGTTGTTGTTTAATTTGATAGGAAATTCAAAAATTTTCTTTTTAGTTTAAGAAAATTTAAAAAAAAATCAAAAATCAAAAAGATTTTCTTTTATATAAAATTAAAAAAATTAATTAAAAAAAGATTTTCTTTAATATAAAATTCGATAAAAAAAAGTGTAGAAACTAGAAGGGGGGTTGAATAGTTTTACCGATTAATTAGCGTTTTAAAAGTTTGCTTATGAAATAGTTTGATTCGAGTTGTATGTCAATCAACCAACAATATGAATCACAGCAAAACTATCTAACAATGCAAGTAATAAGTAAAGAGGTAAGGAAAGAAACGATCAAACCAAGACACCGAGATTTATAGTGGTTCGGCAACGAAGCACCTCTTCGTTCCTACTCTACTCCCCGAGTACTCCACTCGAGATTTCACTATGTCAACAAGCTCCCTTTAGGCAGAGAAAACCGTTTACACGTCGCTTACTTACTTTTCCGACACTAAGCTAGATGTCGAGTCCTAATCTTAGCTAGAACCAATCTAAGACTTCACTAAGTCTTCACACACTCACAAGATATACACTCTTGGATTGACACACAATCCAAATCACACCAATGTAATGAATGTTTGTGATCTTGAAGAAGAAAAGAGAGAGAGAGATCACTTGATAACAATTCGTATGTAGAAGAATACGATTGTTCTTCTCTTGCACTTGATTAGAAGGTGAAGAAGGGAGGAAGAAAGAATTAATCACTTGAAACAAAATCAAGGAATGTTAGTGATCAAGATATGTGTTTTAGAAAGAAAGGAAAAAGAGAGAAAACTAGATCTGATAGAATTTTTGGCAAGAGGAAGTCTGTTTTTGAAATGGGTGGCCCAGTATTTATAGGGGACAAAAAATGACCGTTGCTGGCGGCGGTCCCGGCGGTCCCTTATATATAAGGGGGCCGCCGCTAGACTCCGCTCCATTTTTTGTCCTTTTGTGGTGAAGGTTGTATCTGTTATGGAACCTTCCATTTTGGGGGGAAAATTTGAAATTCAAATTTTATGTTTTTAATAAAACATTTCTTTTAATGAATAAATAATTTGTTTTTATATTTTTATAAAAACATTTTTGTGGAAGTATAAGATTTAAGAAAAATTATTTTCTTGATCACTAATCATGTTTAATGATTTGTTTATCCATACCTTAAGTGATTAATCCTAGAAATAGAATTTTATGATTAGTAATTTATAAACGTTTAATTTTATCGTAAACGTTTTCACATTTTGTTATTATCAAAACATTGAGAGGTCGAAAAATATAAATAACGTTTTTGGACATTATTTGTATTAACAATCTCCCCCTTTTTGATGATGACAAAATATAAACTCATTTAGTATAAAATTTGAAGGTTTATAAATTATTAATGAGTTTAATTCTACTTCTCCCCCTTTTTGTCGAATCCAAAAAGGTTGATCGTCGAGTTGAGTAGAGAGAAAGAAATCGACGATACAAGACTCCCCCTTGATGTAAGCTCCCCCTTGTTCGGGGCACCAAGGTATCGATCTTACGATAATTTGTTTGCTACAAAACAAGATTAGAGGTACAAGTGCAAACAAGCATAGCATGACAAATATCTTAAGGATTCAATCCACACATTTTGAAGCATAAATAAAGTTCATTGAAATGGTTTTATCACCGGTAGGGTGAAGATAATCAAACAGGATATCACAATGAATCATGGAATCACTTTTCAAAAGAAACTATTCAACCCTATTTGTCTGTGTTATACGAATATCTCTTTGGAATAATTCAAAGTGTGTATGTTCTTGATTTAGACACAAATACAAGAACCTTTTTGGCTTATGAGTGTTTTTGGTTTTAGAGAGTTTTCCCATGCATATTTGTTTCTTTTATACAGAGAAGAAACTCATTCAATGGAATTATGAGAAATAATTGGCCAATTATTCTTCTCAAATGTTCCTTCATTATAACAATAGTGGTTACAAGACTAATTGAATATGATCATTAAGCTGCAGTTAATGATGACCTTTAATATGTCAAAACTGTTAGAAGTTAGTAGGAAATCAATTCCAACGTGTTTGCTCGTTGATGAGCTTGCTCACTGAATGAGTTTTGCTCCTTAAGTATACTCACTAAGGAGTTCTCTCACCGAAGGAATTAAACCTCTGATGAGGTTGTTCAAAGTCTACTACTACTTACTAAAGAGTTTCTACACCACTACCATTTGGGTTAGGAAGATTCCGTAACTTACTTAGTGCACACTCCGTATCTCCAAACTTATTTTCAAACGTGATCTTAACCCTCAAATGCATTAAATTTCCAACATAACCTACTTATCATCTTAGATCTAACAAAAAATAACATAGGTTATACATACATTAATATGGAAAACTTATAAGAGAAAGATTACCAATAAAAAGTTCAAACAATACACATGATATGTACTAATTCAACTTGTTATTTCTTAATGATCTCCATCACAGCTCCATTGTGCGCAACCTCCGCTTTATCATCAAAAGCGATGTTCATAAAACTATCATATTTATCATCCGAGATTTCAATATTATCCATTATAATTTGAGTTACACCCTTCATGATGTACCAAGAAAACCCTGAAACCGGTAATTCCAACAATGCGACATAACACGTAATACCCCAGCGAGGCATTTCGTCCCATATATGACGTTGCAACCTGGGATTAGTGTTCCTGTTACTTCATCTTAAACATTTCCCTTAACATAAACTCCATTTGTTGGGAAAATAAAATTTGGGGACAAAAATGCAAATTGATACTTTGAACAAAGTTAATATAGTACTTGAACAAAAGACAATGAATATCAAAAGGCTCTAATAGAAGAAATCCTGATAAATAGAGACTGCACCAATTCAAACTTATTCATCGACTCACGAGCAGACTGCGCAAAAGACTTTAAAGAAGCACAAGTGGTGTACCAGTTGGATGGAGCAGTGAAGGAAAAGGAAATGGTATGGACGATAGAAGAGAAACGTGTAGAAACTAGTTTGCAAACACACAACATTTTCAAATCGATTATCTTTTCAGATATTTGGAAACCATTTCGACCGCGATCGGTAAACGATTGAATGAGGAACAATCGCTAGATATGCTGATCTTCTTCATTTTTGCAACAGGTAGCATTTATGAGCTATACATGCCTTAAAAAAAGATAAATGAGTACAATTTATGAGGACTCATTCGGTATTTTATCATGAAACGTTTCCTTAGTTTAAGAACGTTCAAAGATCTTAACTTATTGTCCACCACCCAAAAGTAACAGAAAAAAAAAGTAAAGTTTGTTGGTCGTAACATGATCACACAAGCATACATATAGATAAAAACCATGCATGCACCCCTTCATTCGTAACTTCGAACAATAATTAAGCAACCAACCATGTCGTATTACCCCAAAGGTCATCAATACAATCCCAACGACGACGAAGATGTTGACGATTTTGATGAGCATGATCCGACCCCGTATAGTGGTGGTTATGACCTTGCACTAACCTTCGGTCGTCCTCTTCCGCCCTCGGACGAGATATGCTATGCTCCCTCCTCCTCAGCTTCCGGAGGCAGCTATGATTCTGGCCGTAGTAACTACAAGTCACACGGCCAACAATCTGCCTCCGGTGGTGGATCAGGGTATGGAAGAAGGAATGATGATGATCAACCAGCCTCAGGATACGGGCGTAGGCCCGAGCATGGCTCGGAGTATGGGTCTGGCCAAGGACACCGTACTCAAACTGGACATGGTTCGGAGTATGGTTCTGGCCAAGGACGACGTACTGAATCCGGATATGGTTCGGAGTATGGGTCTGGGCATCCTCGTAGGAACGAATTGGATGAGTATGGATCGGGGCATGGCAGGGGGAGGAGGACCGAGAGCCATGAGTATGGGGGTGAGCATAAAACTTTTGGGCATTCGGATCATACTATTAGAAGAAATGATGATGATAATACGAGGTATGGTAATGATGATGATGATAATAATAGGAGAATCACGCATGGCAGGCGAAATGATAACGATGATGATAATGATCGAAAACATAGGTATGGAAGGCGAAATGATGATGACGACGATGATCAGAAGCCTAGGTATGGTAGGCGAAACGATGATGACGATGATGATGATGATAATGATCGGAAGACGCGATATGGTAGGCACAATGATGATGACGACAATGATGGTTATCGTGGTCGCAAAAAATATGTGAGTTTATCAAGCTTTTGTGATCTATTTTTCATTTTCATGTATAAGTTGCATCTTTTTAAAACACCTTATTCAAAGTTGTGTTATAATGAAATAATTAACGATATAACATGAAATCTAAGTATCTAACTAAATTTCTAAACAAATTCAAGACCATTGTTGATCAACTTTCTAAATATCGTGTTATAAATCGCAGGGAGATGATGACAATGATGACGAGAGGAGGAACCGGCATCATCATCAACGTCGCGGACACTATGATGAATAAGCATCAAGAATTCATGGTACCAGTGCTGAACCAAGTTTGGTTCATGTTTTTATTTAACACTAAATAATGAGTTTTACACTTGTGCATGCATTTGTCACACAAATGCCAATATGGTATTTGGGACTGATGCATCTCATAAAGACTATGTATGGTTTTATTTGGGATATTTGGTTTGTTTAATAAAATTCCCAACTTTTAGAAACGCAATTTTTCTGGACTGTTTTTTTTCTTAGTATAATAAAGGTTTACTGGTTTCGTCCTGCCTTAGACTCATCAGAAGAGCGGTCCAACTCTCTACCAAAACCAACAGGAAAGAAACCAGAAATCAATGCATTCATGCATGCTTCCACGCAAAACTTCGGATATTAGCTCATGACACAATGCTATTATAATGTTTAATCACCATTTAACCCAATCTTTGACTAGTTGCCGAAAATGTTTTTATTAACCGCAAAGCAAAACATACAAAAATATACTAGTATGAATGAATCATATAGTACTAAATATGGTGTAATCTTTTTTTTTAATAACTATACAAGTATATTATCCATTAGCTACATAGTTAACATGAATATAGAGGTCGTTAGGAGATCGAGAAATTTATAACACAATCCTAAATACACAAATCGAATGGTTAGCAAAATGATATTTTACGAGCAATTCGTGAATGACAATCATTGTATTCCAAAGCAAAAAACCTACAACATTCTAGATAAAAAAAAAACCCAAAAGGGATAAAAAAAAAAAATTAACAATATCATCTAGACTATAATCGTCGCCATTATTTAGTTGAAGCAACGACTCCCCAGGCCTTGGTCTTGGTGCGTCTAGGGCAAAGTTAGCATCAAGAATAGCAATTTCCGCTTGAGCTTTCGCTAGTTGGCTTTGAGCTATCTGAATTTGTTGATGCAACGATGATATTATTCCAGCACACCCGTACACAGGATCTTGTATTCTACACTTGGCCTCGTAGTACAACGAGTCCATTGCATCTGCTCGTAGGTGCATAGGTGTTTCCTATATAAATTAAGAAATGTTTTTCCAACATATATAAGAACATCAAATTGAAGATTGAATTAAGAAAGATTATGGTGAAGATTTACCTCGATCATCTTGGCGATGTTGCTGGCTCCAGGATTTCTATGACTAAAAAGGAAATAAAAAGCAAAAAAATAAAAAAAATAAAATTAAAAAAAAAAAAAAAAAGAATAAAAAAAAGAAAATAACTCATGAGGTATAATCGTTAGGAAAGTATGGTGCGAAAACACAATTAGAAGGACATCTTCTTCTAAAATACTTGCATGCAGCACATCTAGGTGAAGTCATTGGATCGAAATCTTGAAGAAATCTAGTGGAAGGCTTTGCTTTGACGTTGAATATATGTATAGAAGGAAATGTAACGGCTAATATTTTTTAAAATGTTGTAATAAGGAAAGAAGTAATGAAATTAATTGAATTTTTTTTTGTTGAACAAATTAACTTTTTTTTGTAACGGTTACATTTTTTCACCGGATTTAACTTTTACCACAAAATTCTCACTTAAATTTCGATATTAATTAACTAGTTTTAATGCTCGTGTACGCACGGGGTTTAGACATTATGTTTTTTTAAACTACATATATATATTTTTTCTGTTTTATAAGTTATGTTATAGAGTATTATCTAAATATATGAAGATAATAGATTCATTAAATCTTTTATATATTACGTAGTATATGAATTTGAGGATGATTACTAATTTTTTCTTTTGATTTACCTGTTTTTTGACTCGACATTGTGAGCCAACTAATCCTAGCGAAACAACCCTTTTAGGTAGCCCGGAGTCGGGTCAAGTGAACCTTCGATGTGCTTCGGTTGTACAACATGATTTCAGGCCGACAATGAAAAATCTACCAAAAACTCTTCGGGTAGATTTGAGATGTGATTAGATAATGTTAAATCTTTGTTTGGAAGTAAGAAATTATTTACGTTTGTTGTATTTTAAAATATAAAGTCTAGAGGTATAAAGTTTAAGGGGTTATTTGTTTATTTTTTAAAATTATAATAAAATTTGTAAATTTACACTTTTAACTCCATATAATTTATTTAAAATTAAACTACAAAAGTTTTATTAATTATCTCCCTTTTTTTAAGTTTTTGTTTTCACAAATTTGACACATATATTTTTATGTGTTTTTTTTTCTCCATTAAATTTTTCCATCAATTTTTTTCAATTTTGACCAAATTGATTTAATTTTGATTTTTTATTGACCAATCAGATCGCACGATTTTGCCTACGTGGCAAAATCAAGCATTCTGATTGGTCCAATTTATTTTCACATAAGATTTAATCTGATAGAAAACTCCGAAATGATGTAATTCTTTTATTATATAAAAGATTTTTATAGTAATTAAAAGAAATGAAATTTGATCTTTATTTTTTCATGTTGTGTTAAACAACTTATCCTAGTTTGAACTTTGAACAAACTAAACCCTGTTTAACTATGTAGTCCAAAATAATTTAGTACGCAAAAGCTATGTTATGTATGTAGTGTTAGTTGTGTTTAAACAGCTTATCATGTTATGTTAGGGGTGTTGATAGGTTCGCTTATCAGGTTCTTCGGTTAGTCGGTTAAAGAAATTTTGTCAGCCCGAAAATCGAATTTGAATTTGATTTGATTTTCGAGTTGACCCAAATAACTCGAATTACATCATTTATTTAAAAAAAAGATTTACATAGATACTTAAAAAAATTATTTCAAGCATAAAAAGTATTTTTTTATATTAGAATAAAATTTTAATGGTTCTTTTTATTATGTAATATATATATATATATATTAATATATAAGTATTATATATATAATATATATATATATATATATATATAAATAGTTATATAATATATATATACTAAATATAATTATTAATAATATAAATGGTGTGTTAGTGTTGTGGTAAAAAGTATAGGAAGGATTTCTAGCCATTGGATGTGAGGTATTAATGAGATTAAATTGAGGTATTAATTACATATTTGACACATAACGACTTGTAACTGACACACTAGCGATGTTGACACACTATTAATACGCTATTATTGACACACTAGCGATGTTGACACACTATTAATACGCTATTATTGACACACATGAATTTTTTAGCTAACAATGTTGACACACTTGCACATAATTTCTTGTAACTGACACACAATTGACACATTTTCACATGATATTAATGACACATAAATGAATTCTCACATGATATTAATGACACATAAATGAATTCTCTACACTTTCTATCCTTTTTACCCAAAATCACTTTCTATTTGAACCAAACTATATATATATATATATATATATATATATATATATATATATATATATATATTAATAAAATAAATATATTAATATATAGTATAGTTAAGTTATATGAATATGTGAATATGTATATGTGTATAAATATTATATAGTATATATATATATATATAATATATAATAATATATAAAATATATATAATATCATATCATAAGTATATATATATATATATATACATAAATGAGACGTTCTTGCAGAACAATATTTCTTTACAAACCAACTCTTGGACAATATGAATTTAATAGTAATAAAAAAATTATATTTAAATAGAAACGAGGTGATAAAAGTAAAATGCATTTTCACTTTCTTTTTAAATTTTCTTTATTAAAACACTTTTTTTTAACTTATAATTTTCAGAATTAAAAAAATAATTTTTTTTAATTTTATATTTTTTTTCAGCATACATATTTTTAGAAAAAACTAGTACATATATGTTTTTTTTAATATTGTTAATTTCATATTTTTTTAGTGCAGATTTTTTTTTGCTTATAATGGTAATTGCAGATATGTTTCCAGTGTACACTCTTTAATCTTCAAACTTTATAACCACAAACATAAACACATATATGTAACCTCTAAAATCGAGTTATGGTAATTATTCCTTAAATTTGTTTATAGAAGATTCAGTATTTTACTTATATCGCAAAAACGAGAGATTTTTTAACATTGATTCGAATTTTTTTACACATTTTTAATTATAATCACATTAAAATAAGTTTTACCCTTGAAAAACTTGAATTAAAGTTAAAAATCTATCATTTTTAAAAACACTCTCAATCGATTCGGATTATATATATATATATATATATATATATATATATATATATATAGGGATGGGTTCTAGGAAAAACCATATTTTGCTAGAAAACCTAGAAAACTCAGAAAACCAAACAGATGCCCTAAAAAAACCAAACAGATGCCCTAATTTTTTCAGACAAAAAATTGGTTTTTCAGGCAAATATGGCCTCGATATAAATTCGTAAAAAAACACAAAAACCAAAGACAGATGCCCTAATTTTTTCAGGCTATATAAAAGATTTTTTAGGGCATCTGTTTATTTTTTAGGCATCTGTTTGGTTTTTTTTTGGGGTTTTTTACAGAGAGTAAATCGAGGCCATATTTGCCTGAAAAAAATAATTTTTTACCTGAACCAATTAGGCATCTGATTGGTTTTTTTAGGGCAATTTGTTTTGTTTTCTGGGTTTGAATAGGGGTGCGGATTTAGATAATGAGTTTTCTCATGATCCCATCCCTATATATATATGACCATTTAATACAAAACCACTTTTTTGCACAGAACGTACAGAACCACTTTAAACCAATAGAAATTTAGTATATTATTAAATGTTTTTCTTAATTCAAAAGGGTATAATAGTTAAAACATATTTTGACTTTTTTTTAATTTTTAATTAAAAAAACATTTTTTTAAAACCACTTAATTTTCGAAATTAATTTTTTTTAGTACATATTGTTTTCAAAAGAAAAAATAAGTGCATATATGTTTTTTTTAATATTGTAAATTTCATGTTTCTAGTATACATTTTTAACTTAATATGGTAACTACGCATATGTTTCTTGTACACATTTATTAATCTTTGAAATTTATAACAAAAAATATAGACATATGTTAGGTTCATAAAAAGTGTCGATTATGTGATTTTATTATATTTTGTTATTAGACTTTATTTTGTTTAAAATAATATAGTTTGTAATAAGGTTTATTATGCTTAAAGACTGAAATATCATAACAACCAAAGTCTAGGGACTAGTATTGTAAAGTTAGGAAAATAAGGAAGGAAAGCCTCCTTCCATTAGCTATAAATACCCCTCTAATCTTCATTAGAGGGTGATGCTCTTGTAACCAACTATTATAGTTTTCCCTCCATTAATATCATTTTGAATTTCCTTTACTTGCCCTCCCCTACAATTCTCTCTATTCTTACATGTTGATATGATTGATTCAAGATTATGTGACCTATCATGTGGTATCAATCGCCATTAGAGAAGTAGAGTGTTCGATTTGTGAGACTTTTTGTTTCGTACCGAGAAGTAAAAATGAAGCTCGGAGAAATCGATTTTATTTTGATTGTTTTTTTGTTTTTGAGGTTTCGAGATTACTTTTGGCTGTGATTTTGAGTTATTGGACGTTATCGAGTTCTCGGAAGTGGTTTATTTGTTCTCGGAAGTGTGATTTTGGTTCTCGGAAGTAGTTGTTCATTCTCGGAAGAGTTTTTTTGTAATTGTAGCAAATTCAGTAGTATTAGTAGAGTACTTTAGTCAGAAAATCTTGTAATAGGTATATACGATCTTTCGGTTCAATCGAAATTCGTATATTAGGATTATAGTTTCAAACTCGGTTTGATCGAGTTTAGAAATTTCACAAATTCGGTTCTATCGAATTTGTGAAATAAGGAGTTTACTACGTTAAAACTCGGTAATAAGATTTCACGGTCATCATATACATTCATTTCACGGTTTTATCATGATTTGAAGTGTTGAAAAACGAATTTTTCTCACAATTTACAAGTTTCGTAATCAAATTCGGTTGATCGAATTTGATTTTTTAAGCATTTGGATAGCCTTAGTCATCATAAATTTTGTGTTTCTTCGAATTTGTTCCATAATAATCCATACTTAAATTCTTTTAAATTTGGGTCTATCGAGTTGCAGTAAATAAGATTTTCTGAATTTCAATAGGATGAATTTACTGAGTTTTGTAGTTTACCGAATTTGTTGTTTATAGATTTCCGAGTTTGACAGTTTTTCCTTGTCCGAGTTAGTATACTGTTCGAGAAGGGTATTGGTTTTCAGCTTACTTGTTGTCCGTGAACAGTGTTACCGAATTTGACTACTGTTACCGAGTTTGGATATTTTCTCACAAATCTTACTCATTTTCGTCTACAAAGATCCAATCTTTAAATCATAAGACATGTCGACATCCAAAACATACCAACAATCCCTTGATGATGCCGGTTCTGAGACTAGGCCACCTATGCTTGAAAGGGTATTAACATCACTTGGGCAAGTAGATTCAGACGATATCTTAATCGCAAGAGGGATAACCGGAAGTGGCTTCTCAAAGAATTTGATGAAGGCCCTTATGTGTTTAGGCAGTTCACTCATACAGGTGCAACAATACCAAGGTTGCAAACTGTAGATGATCTTGAAGGTGATGACTTATTGTACTATGATGTGGAAATGGAAGTTATGAATATGATTCTACTTTCTATTCCTAATGAGATTTACAATTCTGTGGATTCTTATACTTCGACTAAGGATATGTGGAAACGAGTTGAACGTTTGATGAGGGGAACTATACAAAACCAAGTTGACAGAGAAACACGGTTTACAAACGAATTTGATCAATTTGTTGCTGAACCTATGAGATCACTAGATTTTATGTCACTCGTTTTGCTCAATTAATGAATGATTTGGAACGAAACAACATGAAGTTTCCAACTGTTTCAATTAACACAAAGTTTCTGAATAATTTGCAACCGAAGTGGTTGAAATATGTGACTCAAGTTCGTTTGGCTAAGCAATTGACAGTTGATTCGTTCGATGATCTTTTTGATTATCTTTCGCAATATGAGAAATTGGTAATACATCAAGAGCAAAGAAGTTAGAAAAATCTCATGACCCTTTGGCTCTAGTAGCACACACGGGTTCATCATCCAGACAAACATCATCTTATTATGTGACACATCCTACGTCTGTGGTTGATTATGATGATGAGTACCAGCAGGATGATGTTCACAACAATTCTGAAGATCCTCTAGTCTCTGCGATGTTACTACTTGCAAAAGCCATTACTCAAAATTTCTCTAATCCAACAAATAATCGTCTTCGTGCTTCATCCAACACCAGAAATCAAGCAATCATTCAAGGAGACAGAGTGAATATTCAAAGCAGGAATTCTGGCAATACTGGAAGGAATAACAGACGAGCTTATGTTCAAGAAGAAGTTGTTGAGGGAATGAATGCTCAAAATGAGACTGGAAATGTTCAAAGGACTCTTCGCACTCCATCTTCAGGCAATACTTCAACTGTTCAATGCTACAACTGCAGTGGAAAAGGACATTATGCTAGGAATTGTCCAAAGCCAAGGGTTCGTGACTCGAAGTATTTCATGGAGCAAATGTTGCTGGCAAAACAGGATGAAGCTGGCGTAATTCTTACTGATGAGCAGAATGATTTTCTCTTTGCTGATGCTTCAAGGATGGAAGAAATTGAAGAACTCAGTGCAAACATATGCTTAATGGCCAGAATTCAACCAGCTGATCATACTTCTGATGATGGGCCAAGCTATGAGTCTGCATTTATAAGTGAGGTACAATCTTCATCCATCGATGAAAATAATGAACCAATGTATCCAACTCATACTAAAATTATTAACAGTACCATTGGTGATGATCAAATTAATAGCAATATTAAATTTGATTCATTCAAGGGAAATGTTAATAGTGGCAGTGTTGACAAAGATACACATGTTCCTGATCTATGTGCAGTAGAAAAACTTGCTAGAAATGCATATCAGGAAGCTGAAAAACAACGAATATTTGCTAAACAAGTCCAAACACAAAACACGCATTTGACTAGTCAGATTGAGATGTATAAGGAAAGGGTTCGGATTTTGGAGGGTATTAACAAGGATAATAATTATCTCAACGAATTTCTTGAGGCTGATGAACGGGCAAAACGTTATAATAAACAAGCTCAGTCTCAATTAGTTCGTGATCGAGATATCATTCGAGATCTCGAAAAACAACGAGATAAATTAGATTTAGATGTCAAAAATTACAAACGGAAAAATGAGGAATTACAAAAGACTCATTCAATTTTAAAAAGGCAAATGAGTGAAAAAGAGGATACTTATCATGATACCATTCTAGATCTTGAGGCCAAACTGAAAAAGAATGTTGATCTGATTTTAAAACTTGGCAATTCGTTACAAGGAATGTTTATGCTTGGACCAAAACCATTGTCTGTGTATGACCAACAATTAAAACATGGTTTGGGGTATTCGAATCCTTATACACTCAAGCAAGCAATTTCAAAGTGTCCAAAGTTATATGTTGCATCTAGTTTAGGTAATTTAGAAATTCCTTTGAATGTTAGAGATTCTGAGGACATTCTTGAGGATGCTTTCAAAAGTCAACAAAAAATGACAGAAAAAATGAATGATCCAATTGCTGTTGCAAACAAACAAAGTTGTTGGACAATTAACTACAAAAAATTAAATGCGCTTTATGAAGATTTTGTTCCTCAAAAAGAGCTTTCTGTTGAGCAAAAATATTTTCCATCTTCTTCTATTCCCTCGGTTAAGATTCCAGTATCAAAAAATATGCCAAGTGAGTCACCTTTGATCAAAGAATTAGACAAGATAAAAGTTGGTTTTGAAAAGCTGTCTTTGCTAATACAACAGAACTGTAAAAGAGCAAGCATTTTTTACACATCACCGACAGAAATATAAATCAATGATTTTTGCCAAGATCAAGTTAAACCAATTCTTAATGAGTTGATGGCTTATCTTGAATGCTTTCGGAATCTATTTCAAAGGGATATAAAAGAAATAAAAGATGTTTTTGAGTCGACAAAAAGTGAGCTTGATGAACTAGAGAAGCAAAATGAACTGTTGAAAGATCAACTTTTGGAAGCATCACTCAAACATGATGTGGAACTGTGTGTGTTGATTAATCATGAGTGTGTAGATAAGATCTTAGATGCTGAACTTGAAAAAGTCAAGAAGAAATCTTTTAAGATTCAAGAGGATTTGCAAGCAAGAATAAAAATTCTTGAAAAAGATGTTCAACGATGTGAAAAGCAAAGTGTTAATTTTCAATTAAAATTACAACATGAAAAAGAAAAACAAAAATGGGATTCCACTTCGAAAAATAAAATTACAATTCCTCTTGATTACTCTTGGATTTAAAAGATGGAGAAACTTGAGAATGAGAACGTGTCTTTGGATTTTACAGTGCAATCTTTGATAAAAGAACGAGATAATACGAAAATGGAGTATAAAAAGCTTTTCGATTCAATAAAAAAGACACGGTCTCAAACTCAAAAGGAAATGGATGAATTGATTGTTCATGTTTCTGAGAAAACATATGCATATGGTGTTATTCGTGCTGAAAATCAGAGTCTTTTAACTACCATATCTGAGTTAAAGAAAAGATTGGAAAAAGCTAAAAAAGGTAAGTCTGTAAATACTAAGTTTGACAAAACAAATGGTTTTCAATCTCTTCTTTATATCACACCACTAAATAAACAAGCTTTTAAAAAGAAATCAGATGTTCCCAAAACAGAAGAAACCAATGTTGTGTCAAAACCAGTCACTTTACAGACTTCACCTACAAAACAAACAAGGGAAAATCAAAACACAAATGTCATTAGACCAGGAATGTACAGAGTTGTCACAACACAAGAATCACAAACAAGCAAGATTAAGAGTGCTTTATCTTCTACAAGAATGAATGCTACATCTAGAGTTAGAAGACCAATGAGTAGAGATTTACATGTTGCGCACAGTGTCTTAGATAACTCTAAGAATGCAAAAAATAATGTAGCAGTTTATGTTAGGAAAAATAAGCAAGAATATGTTATTCCGAACAAGGAAAATGTAATTGATGTTGATGTTGCAAACGCTTCTAAAGCGAAAACTTTGTTATGTGTTTCTTCTATGAAAAATGTGCTTATTCCTTGTCATGATAAATGTGTTGCAAAGCATAAGTTGAATGTGCGTTCGAATATTCGTAGAACCTTCTCCACTAATTCTAGATCACCAAAATCTTCAGAAACTACTTTTGTAGCTCCTAAGACTAGGTTTTCTGAGAAAAAGACACAATCTAAGACTCTAGATACTACTTTTGTAGTTTCCAAATCTAAGATTGATGTAGAAAGTGCCTCAAAAGCTAAGGACAAGGTCTCTAGTGCGTCTAGGATAAAGCAAAGAAATTTGCGACAAAAACCATTAAATACATTCATAAAAAACAAGATTCGAACAAGTAGAATTTGGCAAAAGTGGTTTGAATCACAACCAAATGTTATTTGGACTCCTGTCAGTGTAAAACCGAATGTTCATAATACTCGTTCATCTGAGAAACCATCGGTTTCAGTTAAGAAATGGGTAGTCCAATTGCCTAGTTCTCCATGTGTTGTCTCTTCTTGTGTTGCAGGTAGTTCAGATTGTTCTGTGGGTTGTTGACAGTGGTTATTCAAAGCATATGACGGGTGACCGGTCACTACTGAGAAATTTCATTAAGAAATTTATGGGTACCGTTCACTTTGGTAATGATAATTTTGCAGCAACCACAGGCTATGGCGATTATATACATGGCAATATAACTATTTGTCATGTATATTATGTTGAAGGTCTTGGACATAACCTCTTTAGCGTTGGACAATTTTGTGATGGAGATTTAGAAGTGGATTTTCATTCCAATACATGTTACGTACGAAATCTAGAAGGAGATGACTTGCTCACAGGAGGACGCGATTCTAATTTGTATACTATCTCCATTTCTGACATGGCTGCTTCTTCACCCGTATGTCTCATGTCCAAAGCAACCTTTACAAAGTCATGGTTATGGCACCGAAGACTGTCACATCTTAATTTTGGTACCATAAACGATCTTACCAGACTTGACTTGGTTGACGGTCTACCAAAGTTCAAATATGGAAAGGATCACCTTTGTTCTGCTTATGAAAGGGGAAAAAGCAAGAAAGCTTCTCATCCGCCTAAATTGGTTCCAAGTGATCATTCCAAATTAGAGTTACTTCATATGGATTTATGCGGTCCAATAAGGGTAGATTCGATTAATGGAAAGAGGTATATTCTTGTGATCATGGATGATTATTCTAGATATAAATGGGTTTATTTTCTTCGCTCGAAAGATGAAACTCTAGAGATCATCAAGAAATTCATTACTCAAGCTCAATTGAATTACAAAGCCAAAGTTTGTAAGATTCGTACTGACAATGGTACTGAATTCAAAAACACGACTCTTAAAGCTCATTATGAAAAGTTAGGCATCATGCAACAATTTTCAATTGCTCGCACACCTCAGCAAAATGGAGTAGTTGAAAGACGTAATCGTACTCTTGTTGAGGATGCTCGCACAATGCTTATCTTTTCTCGGTTACCTAAATTTCTTTGGGCTGAAGTAGTAGCTACAGCATGTTTTACTCAAAATCGGTCAATCATCCATACACGATACAACAAAACATCTTATGAGCTGTTACGCGGTCGAAAACCGAATATTGCATAAACCAAATATTGCATTTTTTAATGTGTTTTGGCTCTTGTGTATCCAACAATACCGAAGATCTTTGGAAAAATGAGGTTTAGGGACTAGGGGTGTAAGGGGTTTTGGGGGTTAAGGGGTAAAAAGCTGATTGCAAGTTTTACACACGTATAAAATAATATACTTATAGAGAAATTAAGGAAATTCCCAAGTAACCCTTGGAAAATTCCACTCACAAAGATATATATAAAATACGTATATTAAACCGGGTAAGTATGATCACCCGGGTCGTTTCCCCAACGACTAGTGAAATTGAAACCACGTTTAGATTCGGATTCTGATTTGAATGAAGCAAAGATATTTTGGATAAGCTATTACTACGAAATTAAAAAGCAACAAATAATGACAATTAAGCAAATAAACAAATTTTAAATCCTAAAAATGTAAACTAAATTTTCACTAAATGAAGAAAAAGTGAAGAAAATTATTAAAAATAAAAGCCCTAATTTTTATTTCTTTATAAAAGTTTAATTAAGCTAATTAAAAATCAAACCTAAATACTAATTAAAATTAATAAACTCTATTAAAAACTTAACTAAGGACTAATGGAGGAAAAACCTAAGAAACTAACGGGGAAACTAACAAACTAACGGAGGGACTAACTGAAAAACAATTAAAATCGAAAAGTTACACTTTCTACCCTGAGAATCTATCCCGATCACAAACTAAGGTCCAAATTAAGGTGAGATTTGAAAAAGTGCTTAAAATGAAAAACTCAAAGAAGCAAAGTTGTAGAGGGAGCTAGGGAGAACAACTTTAACAAAAGCACTAAGGTCTGAAACTCAAAGATAAGCTCTTAAAGAGCTTATTAATAAGCTGTTACAGAAAGGAGGGCTTATCCCTAGGTTCTAGAAAATAAGCTATAGAAAACTCAAAACTAGATCAAAATGAAAAAGGAAAGAAGATCTAAAGAGCTTATGATATGCTTAATCTATAAATGAAAAGAAACTAAAGCTTAAACTACTTTTATGCTACTGAAATTGATCAAGAGATAGGCAAAGTCAGGAAATAAGCAAAGAAACACAAACTCCAAATAAGCTAGAAACCTTAATAAGCTAAATTGGACTCTAAAACTTTGAGGACAACTTAAACTACTTATAAGCTATCTAATTAAGCTGTAAAATATAAACTTAAAAGCTGAATTAACAAATTTAGACTTCACTTAAGTTCCTACTGTTTTTGGAATTTTCAGGTTTTTTATGACTTTTGACAGCTAAATTAAACTAAGGAAATAAGCTAGAAATTGCAAATCAAGACTGAAAATGTATTAAGCTATATTAAAACTTAAATCCTACTGAATTTTATAAGCTAAATCTTGAAATTACTTATAGAACTCCTGTCGTTCTCCCAAGAGTATCAGGACAACCTCATGAAGAGCTCATCCTGAGGTGGAGAATAGTGCAAAGCGGCAAGAAGTACTCGGAGTAAGAAGTTTATGTACTTTGAGAGTCAACATCTGGACAAGTCCTTTTCAAATGGAGAACACTCTCTATCAACTTCAGGTAATCAAGAGCAAGATGATGATTTTGATTTTTGGACTGACTCTTATGCTTCAGACGATGATGAAATTCCAACGAAGTGAGTCTCACAAGACATTATGGAAGAAGTGTCGCTAACCATTGATGAAGCAAAGCGTAAAGCTGGCGATGAGATGTTTGAGAACATAATAGATACTTCAGGAGATGAGAATCATGTTAGACACATTGATCAATGAAGAATTTTCTAGAAGAGTGGCATTGTCTGGAGAAGTAGAAAAAAATTACTTGTCTCTCCACATCCACGGAAGACCAACACCATTAGTTTCATATCTGTCAAAAAATCCTGATGCTCTACATTATCTCTGATTAATCAAGACCTTTTGTATTTGAAGAAAGGAAATTCAAGACCCGAAAAGATAGTCTTGTCACTTCACAAGTTTCCAGTAATTATCTTTAACGATGATGATATTGAAGAACGAACTTCCAGATGGGTGAATAAGTGTGTAAAGAAATTCAATCCTTATGCTCGAATAATTGTTGAACATAAAAGAATCCTCATGCGCGAGATCTTCTACCATAAGAAACAGAAAGAGCTTGGAAAACCAAAGGAAGAGATTTATTCAAATTCAAAAATCTTCAATCATCAAGAAGTACTGGGAATTGAGGATCATTAACCCAAGATTATACAGAAGATATGATGTCAAGAAGAGCTAATGATTGCATCCATATCAATTAACCGAGCATGATTACAAAATCTTAACAAGAAACGATATTGAGGAATATACTTGTATGATTATGAATGGCAATATACCAGATTTATGCAGATACAGAATTGTACTGGTCATATCAGTTTCAAGTAGAATTCAGTGATACGAAAGGTGCATGATTTCCAACTTGGAATTGAAAGCTATCAACAGAAGGTTAATCTCATTGCACCAACAATAACTTTCCTAGGAATTAAAGAGCATGATATGTTCTCCATCATCTATGAGCCTGTGCTTGAAATCTTTCAAACAAGAATAGATCAGAAGAAAGAGAAACGGGTGATGAGACATTCAGAGATCCATAAGTTTTGTGATGCAACGTTAAATAGAGTGTTAGAAGGTCTGAAGAGTTATAATAATGATGTCAAGTATGGATACGTACAAAAAGATCTCACCAAAGATGAAACAGAATACTTGAAGTTGTTTGAAGAAGAGATTGAAGAAAGATTGAAGCATCGAAGGCAGATGAGAAGATGGGAGATGTACGTGAATGGAAGACCACTTGGATTAAGAAGAGAACGCCCTGAATAATCGACCCTTAGGGGGAGATTGTTAGGATCATTAAAAGTGTCGATTATGTGATTTTGTATTATTTAAGTAATTAGTGTTTCTTTTGATAATGTCAAAGTAGTTTGTAATAAGGTATATTATGCTAAAAGAATGAAATAGCATAATTACCAAAGTCTAGGGACTAGATGTGACAAGTTAGGAAAATAAGGAAGGGAAGCCTCCTTCCCTCACCTATAAATACCCCTCTAATCTTCATTAGAGGGTGATGCATTTTGTAACAAACTCTTTTATTTTCCCTCCATTTTATATCATTTGAATTTCAAATAATTGTCCTACTCTACTATTCTCTCTATGCATTCATGTTTGATATGATTGATTCAAGATTCATGTGACCTATCACAAGACGTGTTTTGTAGCTACTAAGCGTGCGATCCGCTAGATACTTGTGGCGAAAAAGCCACATACAACGCACAATATTAGTATCTGGTGGTCTAGGTACTAAGGTTCAAGTTTTGTTTTTAATAAGCGTAGTATATTCATCACGCATATCATTTTGCCAGTTTGGATCATTAAAAGCATCACGATAAGATTTTGGACTATAGTGGGTGCATGGTGGTCCGAAACTATTGTGGTTTGGTGCGGGACAGTTGTAGGGGATAATTGAAGCTGGACTAGTGTATGTTGGGTCACGGGGGATGGTTGTTGGACTGGTGAATGAAGTTGGGCCAAAGATGAGGAAGTAGGTGTTGGTTGGGCCACGGTAGGGGACAATGAAATCCCCGTAGGTATGATTTATTATTGACCACAATATATATGAGATTACATGAATGAAATCCTAATGGACCTTAAGCTTATAAATCGGACTTAAGCCTATTTATCCTCTAATACCTTTATCATCTCAAAATTATTGCTTATAAAAAAAAACTTACTTTCTCTATCCCAAGTTTATTATCCATGTATCATCATCGTAAGGTTATCTAATATTAAGTGTCCATCAACAAAAATTCACATCGATCAAGTTTACAAGATTATTCTCAATTGAGGTTATCACTACAAATTTTAAAAAAAAAACTCTCAACTAATTAGTTAAAGATGAAGAAAAAAATTCAATTATAACTAATGTTTTTCTGCAATATAAGAGACAAATTACAATCATTCATTATATAGAAGAAAAAAGTAGGGAATAATTGACATTTTAAATTAAAACACACTTTGAACCTTCTTTTTATAAAAAAATACATATCTCAAGAATCGTAAACCGTAACCTACATAAATTACATCATCGTGACGAACAATTAATTATCTTTAAATTAAGAAGCACTTTCATACACTTTTGCCAAAAAAAATACTTTTTTCGATACACTATTTGGCTTGATATATCAGATGAGATATAACACTTATATGTAGTTCGAGCACTTAATATGCTATCGTAAAATGCGCATAAGTACTTGTGCAGAACTTCAGTTGATTTATCGTTTTTGGCATTGAAACAAACACATCCTTAATTTTTCAACCATATATCACACATAATTTTTAAACCTCCAAGTCAATACAGTTTATTCAGAGAAGTTCGAGAAAATAGAATATTTTTTTATTATAAAACCAAACTCTCTTGATGTATTACATTTGATATAACACTAATATATAAGTTCAAACACTCAACATGGTGGTCATAAAATAGGAATAATTTTAGTGTAAAACTTCAAATATTTCATCATTTTTGTCATTAAAAAAATACACATCATTACCTTTTCAACCATATATCACACATAATTTTCTAGCATTGAAATCAATACAGTTTATTCACAAAAGTTTGAGAAAACATAAGATTTTTTTAAAGTCAAACTCGCTTGATGTATCACATTTAATATAACAATAATCTGTAAGTTCAAACGCTAAACATGGTATCGTAAAATGAGCATAGGTATTTGCATAGAACTTCGAAAGATTCACCATTTTTTCATTAAAAACTACACATCTTTAGCTTTTCAACCATATATCACACATAATATTTGAACATTTTAAATCAACACAGTTTATTCAAAGACGTTGGCGGAACTAGAAAGAAAAAATTGATATTCAAACTCGGTTGACATATTACATGTGATATAAAACTAATATGTGAGTTTGAACAGTAATATGTTGTCGTAAAATGGGTATAAGTATTTGTATACAACTTCAAAGGATTAACTAATTTTTGCATCGAAAAATAATACTTATGTGAGTTATATCCAATTTACAACAATATGTTCAGTCTTCGAATCTACAAATTAGTGTTACATCACATGAAATATCAAGCATGCTTAAATATAATAAATCATATATTTTATCGAACTTCTATAAATAAACTGTAAAGATTTAGAAGTTAAAAAATTATGTGTCATATATGGTTGAAAAGATAAGGATTTGAATTTTTAAACGCAAAAAGCTGTGAATCATTTGGAATTCTACACAAATACTTATGTTAATTTTAAAACAACATGTTGAGTGTTTAAACTTACAGATTAGTGTTATATCACAAGTGATATATCATACAAACTCATGTATTAAAAAACAAAAACAAGTTTGTCGAAAGCATATGAAAGTGTCCCTCTATTGAAATATTATCAAATGTTTGTCGTAAACATTTAAATTATTTCGCTTAACGGTTAACTTTTTTGAGATATGTAGTTTTAAACGATTAATAGGGTTGTTGAACGTTGCGGCGGAGCGTTTTCAACTGCTTATATTTCTTTCGAAAATCGTTCGCAAACTTGTTAAGTAATATCATTGTTTTTTATTGTCTTACTTTTATTAGTTTTTTTGGTTTTTATTGCATAACTTAGTGTGAAAACCTAGAAGAAGGGGTTGAATAGTTTTACCAATTAAAATTAATTTTCAAAATATTTAGTTCGGGTATATGTGAAATCTTTCGATAATGAAGTATACAATAATATACTTGAGAATAAATGCAAGAGTATAAACAATAATAAATATAAAAGACAATAAGCAAGAGTATGGAAAGATCGAACTGTGACACGAGTATTTATAGTGATTTTGATACGAGGAATCCTTTCCTCGCCCTACTCCACTCCCCTGGTACCAAACTCGAGAGTTCGTAAGCATTATGTGGCTCCTTAACCAGTGGAGAAACCTTACAACGTCGCTTACACTTTTTCCGGTACTAAGCTATATACCGTTTTCTAGTTCGAGGTAGAACCATTTCCAATCGTTTATTTCTTATGAGAATGCAATCGTTTTATATTTAAATTATAAAAACTATAGTTTGACACATCTAATCATTTTTACAAAAACAAACAGTCATATTTTGAACCACTTATTCCACTACAACATTCGCTTCCTTCCCCGGTGACATGAGACGCGTTACCCCGGCGACATGTCGCCGAGGCCGGGGAAGGCTCCAAGGGGATTCATTCCTCGGCTCTTTGCCCCGACGACAATGACGGGCCCACACACTTTTCGGTCAACCAAAACCTCAGATCGTCAAAGATATTCTCCGGCGACATGTCGTCGAGGATAGTTTTGTCATTAAATAAATAAATAAATAAATATTTAATTTAATTAAATAATTCATAATTAAATAATCCAAATGTATCCCCGGCGACATGTCGTCGAGGTATGTTTTGTTAATAGTTGACTAGTCAATAGTTGACGAGTCAAAAGGTATCCCTGGCGACATGTCGCCGGGGAATGTATTGTCAACGGTTGACTAGTCAACCATAGCCAGTCTTACCCCGACCACTGTTTCACACTATCCCCGGCGACATGTCACCGAAGAAAAGTCTGCAGTTTTTTTTGTGCAACCTGAATTGCAGCTGATTTCCAGGTTTTTTTGGAAAAAACTTACCAATAAACAAACCTGTATCTAGCAATATATAAACTACCCAAATACATTACAACTTTTACCAAAACACAAAATAATATCACGGATCAATGCATTTGATATAAATAAGCTAAATTTGTCCAAAATCCGAATAAACATGTTATAGTCTAACAAACGGGCTTCCTAGCCACAAACTTGTAATATCCGCAAGATACAAGTCAACAAATATTTAGATAACATGTTCTAAAGGTACGGTTCAACAAATGTTTATATACGAGTCGCCAATATATACTTCAAGAAACAAAATAGCATATACTTACCCATATATAACATGTCCTAGTTATCCTCATCCCCGTCGGCATCCTCATCCTCACCGGCGTTCTCATCCTCGCCCGGCTCATCATCCACGCCCCTGCTACTACCGACCTCATGTTATGACTGAAGCTGTGTAAGCATCTAGGACATCTTGTCGTCACTCCTCACTACCTTCATCAGCATATCGATCTCTTTCCTTAGCTGTTTTTTTGTTTTTTTGACCTCATCGACATCAACGGTGTGCGTGCATCGAGGCTCAGGTATAGTAAGGACGTCCCTGCCTTGTCCCACCAAAACCTTACCCACATCGGGAATGTGCCCCCGCTGCTTGCCTCGGCGAACAATGGCCATGATCTCGTCGTTGGTGTAGGGCACACCTGTCGGCGTGCTAGGGCCTAGATCCTTGAGCCTCAGCATCTCCCCCTATATAGTGACAAAAACACAAGATAGTTAATATATTAGTCGGGTTACTACATTATGTCTCGACAAATCATTAAAGTGCGTGTTTTAAAACAATATTTACATATAGAAGTCGCTCCTCGTCCCGCAAGAATACGCCGTCAACAGTATGTGTATCAAAGTAGGCCTGGATCAGGGACGGGTACTGTCGAGTCTCAGAGCTCTCCATCTGTACATACACACGTATATAAGATGAAACAAATTAAAAATGACAAATCACAACACACTAAAGCGTATAATGAGCTATATATATGTAAAAAATTATAATGTTTATTACATGCATATCTCGGAGGACAGCAAGTGACCGAGATCCCTGCCGGCATATGACCGTGCTCCTTGTCCGGTTTCGAGCATTTTGAGCGGCTCGGGCAAGGTTCTTAGGATCAAGCCAAAAGGCAATCTGCTTATCCCAATCTGTCGTGGTAATGTTCGCGGGACGTCGGGATCTGATGCCTTCCTCGTCAGGCGTCCCGTCGGGTTTAAGAACCCAATGCTCATGCTTCAACGCTGACTTGTTGTCGGTGTAGATCTTGGCCAATTGTTGCTCGATACCCTTTTGGATTTTTGGCCAATGGGGAGATTGCATGTGCGGCGTCAAGTCAAACTAGGACTGCAGTCAAATATAATAAAGACGGACTTAGAGATATAATTTATATATTTATCTAAATTCGTTTACTTATTTATATCATATAAATAAATAAATAAATTTAGATAAATATACACAATTAAATAAATGAACACGATAATAAAAGGATAATGAAATAACTAACCCTAATGTTTCCGATGACCCCCGCCTTCCGCTCTGGTTCGATCTTGCGCCAAGAAGGGTAGTGCATCGGGAACTCCCTGACGATCTCCCCGAGGAGGTTACTCCAATGAGTCGCGTGGTCACCGAGAGGCATCAGCGTGCCTCTATCATTAAACTCAAATCGGATCTGTTGCGGGCCCCATTGATCTGTAATCCTCCTTAACTCGAGGTTCCTGGTTTGCCTACGGGTATCGAGTCTGCCGGCTTTCCTGCCTCCCCTGTTGGGTTTTCGGGTTCCCTTGCCTACAAAATGAAGTGAGTGATAACGTCATAAAAATTCAAGAGAAGCAAATTAAATGTATCAAGTTTATGCTTATATTACAATAGTCCAAAAATTCTTACCTCAGCAACCGGTAGGTATCTGACTTGGAGGGGGACGATCATCACCGCCACCGTCACCGCCGTGACCTCGTGCTACATCTGCTGACATCTGTTTCTCAGTTCGGTCCGGTCTGATCGGTTCGGTTTCTCAGTTCAGTCCGGTCTGATCTGTTCGGTCCGGTCCGACCGGTTCGGTTTCAACAGATGAGTCGATATGCTATCGTTGTACATTAGATGTTCAATGAATGAGTCGAGATGTTATCGTTGTACATTAGATGTTCAACGGATGAGTCGATATGCTATCATTGTACATTAGATGTTCAACGGATGAGTCGATATGCTATCGTTGTACATTAGATGTTCAACGGATGAGTCGATATGCTATCGTTGTACATTAGATGTTCAATGGATGAGTCGATATGCTATCATTGTACATTAGATGTTCAACGGATGTCGAGATGCTATCGTTGTACATTAGATGTTCAACGAATGAGTCAAGATGTTATCGTTGTACATTAGGTGTTCAACGGATGAGTCGAGATGTTATTGTTGTACATTAGATGTTCAAAGGATGAGTCGAGATGCTATTGTTCTACATTAGATGTTCAACGGATGAGTCGAGATGCTATCGTTGTACATTAAATGTTCAACGGACGAGTCAGGATGTTATCGTTGTACATTAGATGTTCAACGGATGAGTCAAGATGTTATCGTTGTACATTAGATGTTCAACGGATGAGTCGATATGTTATCTTTGTACATTAGATGTTCAACGGATGAGTCGAGATGCTATCGTTATACATTAGATGTTCAACGGATGAGTCGCGATGCTATCGTTGTACATTAGATGTTCAACGGATGAGTCGAGATGCTATCGTTGTACATTAGATGTTCAACGGATGAGTCGAGATGCTATCGTTGTACATTAGATGTTCAACGGATGAGTCGAGATGTTATCGTTGTACATTAGATGTTCAACGGATGAGTCGAGATGTTATCGTTGTACATTAGATGTTTAATGGATGAGTCGATATGTTATCAGTTTACATTGGATGTTCAACGGATGAGTCGAGATGCTATCTTTGTACATTATATGTTCAACGGATGAGTCGAGATGCTATCTTTGAACATTAGATGTTCAACAGATGAGTCGAGATGTTATCGTTGTGCATTAGATGTTCAACGGATGAGTCGATATGTTATCGTTGTACATTAGATGTGCAACGGATGAGTCGATATGCTATCTTTGTACATTAGATGTTCAACGGATGAGTCGATATGTTATCGTTATACATTAGATGTTCAACGGATGAGTCGAGATGTTATCGTTGTACATTAGATGTTCAACGGATGAGTCGAGATGCTATCGTTGTACATTAGATGTTCAACGGATGAGTCGAGATGCTATCGTTGTACATTAGATGTTCAACGGATGAGTCGAGATGTTATCGTTGTACATTAGATGTTCAACGGATGAGTCGATATGTTATCGTTGTACATTAGATGTTCAACGGATGAGTCGATATGCTATCGTTGTACATTAGATGTTCAACGGATGAGTCGAGATGTATCCTCACAACCACCAACATATCACACACACTCTTACCATCACAACCACAAACAGATCAAACTATTATTATGGTGTTGTCGGTGCTATATGAAGCTTTTGCGTGTCGTTGTGGAGCCAGAGATGTAGTTATGCGAGAATCGTATAAACCTAAATTTCGTGGAAAACTATACTATGCATGTCCACAATCAAAGGTGAACAATCACATGTTTTTTATTTGTGTAATATACAAATAATCTGGTTAGTTATTAAAAATTAATTTCTTTACTCTTTAACAGCCTCGGGAAGATTATTTTAGCTGTGATTTTTTATAGAAAGAGGAACGAGTCCGTCTACTGGTCAGTTCTCCTGGAGCTTCATCGACTCCAAGTTATTCTCCAGGACCTTCAACAACTCAAAGCTATTCTCCAGGTCCTTCAATACCTCAAAGTTATTCTCTAGGACCTTCAAGAAATGCAGAGGGCTCAAACTGCAAGCACTTGCTTAGAAAGATAACGGTACTCAAGGCAACAATGGAAATGTATGTGCAGTTGGAACAACACACACTTATTCAGCTGCACTACTTCACGAAGTTTACAATGACATAGGAAAACTTGGTTTGGAATAGTTTGTCATTTGGAATGTAATTCGTATGCTTTAATGTTCGTTTAAAACTATGTTTAAGTGTGTGTTTGTAAGTCGCGTATGTTTATCGGTCTAAGGCCTCGCTTGTATTACTACAAGTGGTATGTATAATATTTAATTACATGAATGTTTGTTTTTGTGTTACTTGACGAATGTGCATCTTGAAAAAGTATACGGTATATCATGTTCAACTATAGAAGGGTAATGCATATCAGTCCGAACCGAGAAAACGTACCGAACCGAGAATATGTACCGAACCGAGAAAACATACCGAACCGAAAAAACGGAGTGCTTTTTTTATATAGTTATTATTTATCAAATATATAATTATAAATAATAATTAATATATTATTTATATATTTTATACATAATAAACGATTATATATAAGCAAATGAGATAAGTCAACGATGTCAACAAACTTTTCCCGGCGACATGTCGCCGTGAATAATATAGGCTACGTCACCCCCACCAACATTATTAATTAATGACTTTGGTTAAAATAGTCAACGAAGTCAACATGCGTTCCCCGGCGACATCTCGTCGGGGATAATGTAGGCCACGTCACCCCATCATGGCAATTAACTAATGACTTTGCTTAATCTCAGTCAACATCGGTTAAAACTATCCCCGACGACATGTCGCCAGGGAAAGGTGCGCGAGAAACTTTACCGCCCAGTTTTTTGGTAGACTTTTGGGTCAAAGTTTAACAAAATTATCCCCGGCGACATGTCGTTGAGGATACTTTTAGTCAAACTTTGACAAAAATTTTACCAAAATTAGTGCCATGTCGAATCAGGTTTTGTTGTTTAGTGATGTTTCCCTGGCGACATATGTCGCCGGGGAAACATTCGTCACCCGTTCTACTTTTTTTTGTAGTGATCAGATTAAGACTTTTTTTTACCACATATTTAGATTTAGATCTGCGAATCAAATTCAAAGCCTCTTAATAAACATAAAGTACCTAAGATTCAATGCATCTTATCGCCTCTTACTGAAAAACAAACACCCTAACCACTTACCGAGTTAGAGGTAAAAGGTAGTAAGAGGTATTTTTTGAAAGATAACACCACTAAAAGCACTCGGTATGGTGGCTTCACAACCCACACCATTCTTAGGTGGAAACCAAATGGCTTGAGCCATTTCGGTGTTATCCCCCCCCCCCCTTTTCTCCAAATGCCAAGCCATTGTAATGGCATACGCCATTTGCTACTTTCTGTGTTTTTTTCCTAGAATTTTTTGTTGACTTATGTTTTAATTGAGTATGATAAGTTTTAAAGGAAATAAATAACTTGATTCATGAGTGAAGAGATGTTTTGATGTGTGCATGTGAAAAGTAAAATGTTAAGAAGACAAAACGACTTGTGTCACCCCTAGGGACGGAACCAGGGGGTGTCACGGGGGGTCCCGGGACACCCATGAAATTTTGAGGCGTAGTGTTAATTTTTGTAAAAAAAAATCAATTTTTTCTAAATGCACCTGGTCCTAAAAATTTGTGTTATAAATTTCGTATAATTTTTCGTAGATGCACCTGGTCCAATTGTGTCCGGTTCCATCTCTGTCACCTCACTTGGTGCTCAAAGATATAGCATGCTGGTATTATTGACACAAAAAGATTGCCAATTTTCTTGCGGCTTTCGGCTCTAGCTACATGCAATAAATATGCGGGGGACTGATTCCTCCCTACAACACCACAAGGTAGTATAGAATTTTAAAACTTAATGTGGCCACCTCTAGTTAATTATATTTATTGAGGTTTTAATAAAAATAATTTATAGATAATAAAACTAGTTACCTTTAGTTTATTGTGGCTTTATTCTATCTTTAAATTAAATTTTGCCTAAAAAGTAAGTTTACTTTTTGAATGCTTTTATAATGTTCTAAATAATTTGAGCTAGTAAACGATCATTGATTTGGTTACTTAATTTTGTCAAAACAAATTATTTATTTTCGAACATGTAAAAATCTGTTCTAAAGTCTTATGTTCAAACATGCATGTAACATGTTAGAGTTGCTTGGTATTGTCTTATTATTTATTTTCATACAACGTTTTGTGAAAAAAAGAGGATTTTGTTAATATCCTTAAAGTTGTAACATACACGAAACATAAAGAAAACAATTGAATTAAATGCTACTTCCAGTTTGCCAAACAACTAACAAAACTAAAAGCTACCTGAAGGATTTTATTCACTTGAGCTACACATTTTCCCCCGAAGAGCATGCATATTTGTTTGTAGGTTCAGTTCATTTTCCACGTTGTCCACGAATCTAAAGCTACAATGTCCTTTATAGGTGCAGTTTAGTAATTTATTTTCCATCTCTTCAAGAAATTTGTGACTGATTGGTGATGGTTACTGAAGGGAGCACTTAAAGAAGTTAACAATTTAAAGCTCCAAATACTTTCTTTTGCTCGGATTATGCAAGTATCCAAGTTTTATTTGAAGTTATTTTGTACATCTCTTGCTGTTATCATCGAGTTTTTGAATTGTTTTTTGTTTTAAACGGCTATTCATTAAAACTAGCATGATGAAGAATTACAACATACAAAAGTTAACGGGATCACTTATTTAATCTAACCAATTAGACTTGACAATTTCTATAACGACGAGTTAGCCAAAAGTGCGATAAAACCTTGATCTTTTCCCCCAATATGTTTTTGCTTGGAGACTTTAAATGAAGCAAACACGATTCCTAATAACAATTAGGCTTGAAAGATCTATTATGACGAGTACTTAGCCACGAGATAAAACTTGATCTCTTCACCAACATGTCTGTTTTTGTAGGCTTTTTATCAAAGCAAACAATATTCCGTATTCATCCAAATTAATAACCCATGTAACTATAGTTGGTCTTATTGTGATTGAGTTAATTGTAATTGCTCATATTACTGACATGTTCATAACAAGTACTGTGATTATAATTTTGTATTACCTTATGCAAACATTGACTCACAGCATGAAGAACATTTGAGATATATTTCTGATCATACAACCTTGTGCTATATTTGCTGTTCCCAGAAAAGGATATATATATATATATATGGTGCTCCAAGAACATTTTTCACAACACTAGTCGCTTATTCTATACGCTTCGATAAAATTATATCATTACATAACTCCAATCTGAATTATTTAGCTGACTAGCTTTTTAATTGTACTAGCAATTATATTAGAAACTAGCAAGCAGTTAGAAAGGATCACGAGGAATCTGGACATGCGTTTAACGAATTTACATTCCATGCCAATCAATCCATTATTTAAGAGTTTTACACCTGGGAAAAATCCACACTGTGATAGGATTCTCATCTCATCACCTAGGATCATATCATATCATATCCTTGAGATGAGGGTTTTGGTCAGAACAAATATACTTATAACTAGATAAATTTTAAACTATTTTGATCACCATTTAACAAGATAGATAAACTAAAAATCAAATTTTAGCAAACTAAAGGAGACCTTTAACTTTTTGTGGGAAAAAGAAAATTTCTGTTAGTAAAAAACTGTATTTATTTTGAGAATAGGAATGCATACATGGAAGATGTAACATCTGAATTTAATTTAATCAAAAATATCTTTTATGGGAATTTCAAACTTCTAGAATAGGTTGCAAAATTTCGATCTGGCCATTTGAGCTAGAATATGATCTAACCAAAGATTATGATCACTTGGAAACTAAAATTGTGAATAACAAGTAATTATTAGTATTAGATAGGTTTTGCATGGATCTTGAAGAAGTGTTCCAGATAATGAAAGTAAAAATATACTAAAGTTTACGCATCAAAGGAAAAGAAAGTCATCATCTGTCAGTGTATCCATCTGAAAATCCCAGAATGAATCATGATCTGTTCCCAGCTCCGACACTCTAGCATCAGTAGTAGTTGCAGGTGGTGGCTCTACCATCCGAAGCTCCTCAGGTTCGACTGTGTTTAGTTGGAAATCCCACATTGAGTCACGGAAACCTCCCACATCCTCCGCTCTAGAAGTAACAGTGACTGTTGGCGATTGCACCGTGCTTTGGAGAAAAATGGACCACAAGGAATCATTGTCCTTTCTTTCCTCAGCCTCGTTCATGTTAATGGTTGTGGTAGTAGGTGGCGCCACGACCTCTTGATTTAATAAAAAGTCATATGGTGTATAAAGATGAAGATCTTGTAAAGGGTCATGATCATTTTCCTCCTTGTTGCTTGTGGTACTTAAATGGTCTAGAGTATGGTTGTTCGATTTTCTAAGTCCATTTTCGATGGAGGATGAAGAGGAGGACATGGAGGATGAGGGTTGGTGTGGCTCATGTGTTGTTTTTTGCATAGGAGGCAACATAATGGATTGATCATCGCAGCCTATTAAGAGAGGAAAATTAACCTTGGCCCTTGAACCATGGAACTTAAAGGCAGCTCTATCATACGCCAATGCAGCTTGTTCAGGTGTATCAAAAGTACCAAGCCATAATCTCGCCTTTTTCTTTTCTGGATTCCTTATCTCGGCCGTGAACTTCCCCCACGGACGTCTCCTAACTCCTCTATACCGCCTCCACTCGACCTCTGAGGTTTCCCTATCTGGTGAGGGCTTTTTCTTCTTCTTACCTTCTGCTTCGCTTCCTTCCAAGAAGCTTGCACAGAAAAGTGGTTCGTGACTCTTTTCTTGCGAGTCGTCATCATCATCTTGATTCATTATGGGGAACATCTTCCCAAATGACGAATCACTGAGATGTTCTCGATTGTATTCAGGACCTGGGTACTCGAAGGTCGAAAGGGTTTGAAGGCTAAACATTCTAAAGTTGCAAGTTATTTATTCCACCAAGTATGATGGAGGGAGGGGATTATTTGGATTATGATGGTTTTAGGTGTGCGAATGCAAGTAGCAAACATGTATATTGAAGCTAGCTTTTATAGAAAAGAGTAATGCTATATCGTTTATTCACAAAAAGAAAGTTATTACAATAATTTGAAGATAATTAATTGCTAACAACGACTTATTGATATACTACTATACTAGATAACAAATTAACAATGACCTCCCTAGCTCAATTTGTTGAATTTTCCTTTTTACTATGCATGTACATATGAATGTTATATACGTATGTATAAGCTACTCAACCCAATAAATTTGCATGGAAGCTATCATGTATGTTTTACACTTTTAGAATAAGTGTTGGAAAATTTGGTTGGCAAAATGATTTTTGACCAACTTTGGACATAATTATTTATATGTACGTGTCATATATATAAGTATTAGTTTGTAAGTTTGCGTTCTCTTTGTAGAGAGCTTCGCAATGAACTTTTATGTGTCCAAAATGGAGTTGATGTGAATGAGATATCGCGTCTCAAAGTTAGGCATTCGGTACCATACTTAAAGAGGAATTTATGTTTATTTTATATCCCACATTAGTGGGATGAGTAACTTGTGATGACTCTATAGTGTATAAACATAGGCCCTAATTCCATAGCTTTGATACACATCAAATCAATAAGTATTATTGATTTCTGTTGAGAAATACAAGTCAAAAGGTCAAAGTACTGCTAAATAGAAGGTCAAAGTACTGCTAAGTTGAAGATCAAAGTACTGCCTG
>BQNB010052974.1:0-40237 GCA_026074375.1 Tanacetum coccineum
TGATCACGCATTGATACCTCTTAACATCATAATTTGGAATCGATAATCAAGCATTATATTGCCTAGACCAAAGTTAGCAATATTAACATTTCATTTGAAATATGATAGCAAAAATTAAGGTGAAACCTTTCACTCACACATTTAATCAAGCACTTATTCAATTTCACTCATACATTATATAGCCTTCACAAAAAAACCAAATTCAATTTCATAAGTAGACCTAATCTATACGCAAAACATAGGCATGTATGAATATACAAATAACATGTATGTAATATCATTAATCTGCTAAATAATCTATATCATAAAAAAACTCTACATTAAATGATTCAAATTATGCTAAATCAAACCGCATAATTGCATAAATTATCTTAAATGTATTGAGTTAAAGATTTCAATCAAGAGGGATAGTAGTAGAAGGATGACTAAGATTAGTCATCACCTAATACAAATCTTAATGGAACAATTTCGTTTTATGGAAAATAGGATTTTGTGAAGTAGGCGTTGGTTTTTCCGGAATGGCATGTAAAAATTCAAAAAAAAAGGAAAGAGTATCTGGATTGTTCCTTTTAACAAAAATGGTACTTAAAAGTCAAATGAAACAACGATCACACACGTGGCTTTATGATGTCATATATGAGGTCACTGAAATTCAAAAACTTTTTCTTTTATTATATATATATATATAGTGTTGGGTTCTTTTCAGAACCAAATAAAAAGCGAGAAGTGCGAGAACCAATCTCAGCCATTAAATATTTGATCAATGGCTATAAATAGAGGTGGCAGTTTCGTAATTAAGTGAAAGATCAAGTATTTATAGTTAAAGAGTTAAGGGGCATTATTGGTATTTCATAATTATAATTTTAAAACCGTCCACAATAAACCGTCCCTTATTTATTGGGATCTCTAATTATTTTAAACCTAGTCAAAATAACCACAAACCTTCCTGCTTCCATGAAATTACCGCCTCCATTATTCCTCCAACATCGTAATCAAGTAGTCACGAAAAGCTAGCCGTCACCAAAACGCAAGAGATTAGCCGTCACTGAAGCCCTCAACCCATCACAGTGAATAGTAAATTACTCAAACAAAAAGCTCCGGTGGTAAATTTTTTTTTTGTAAAAATTAATAGTAGTTCTAATTACCGATCTTTGTGAGATCATCATTTTTAATTTCTAGGATTTCATACTTTTTGGTGGTTCAACACATGTTCCAGCCTTTTAGCAAGTTGTCAAGATGGAAAGGAACCAAACGTTGCTGTTAATCCCGATGAGGTTGTAGCCTTGGGTGCCACCATACAAGTAGTATTATAATTATACTCATATAATAAAAATATAGTTTTTAAATGTGCTTGTGACGTCTAAAGTTGAATAGTCACATGTTTGAGTGCTTGAAAAATTATAGTAACTGTTAAAGAAATTAATAGATACAATGACACAAAATGGTATATTGCTTAAAAGAAGTTGGACAGTTTGGAGTGATTAAGGTCAAATTTTAAGCGTGATTTTTAATGATTTTTGTGGTTTAATTTATATATCTTACTAGCTCATGTGAATAAAAAGAAAAGAGGTATGCAAATAAGTGTAATTAAACTTGAATTATATGGTTTGTAATTGTACTTGTTATTGGCTATTTTTGTTAGTCGGTGGATTTGAGATAATAGCTTACTAATACATGTGTTTCATATCGTTGGTTCTCACTTATTTTATCTTTTCTGTTTGAAGATATTTGTAGATCTGTTGAAGATGATGGTGAAATGCAAGATGATAAAAATACATGTGCATGGCTCTTAGATTTCAATGATTCCTAACGAATAAAGACAATAAAAATACATTTGCATGGTTCAAGACAATGAGTACATAGTGACTAAGCCGATGAAAATACATGTGCATGGTTATAGACTACATGTTCCTAGTGAACTAAGACGATGAAAATAACCTTTGACATGTTGAGGATAATGCGTGTACCTAGTGAGCAAGTCAATGAAAAAAACACATGTGCAAGGTTCACATATTACGTGTTCTAGTGAACAAGGACGACGACGAAAATACATGTGCATAGTTAAAGTTTGAAGCCAATGTTGTATAAAATGATGGTTGCACATGTATATAGCAATATATAGAGCATTTTCATTTGAAGAATATTATTGTCATACATTTTTTTCTCATTGCATGCATATGGAGCATTCAAGCTTTGATAATTTATGTAAATTTACTATATGAAATATTGTAAGCAAAACACATTAGAGGTTTAAGCAATTGAACACTAAAAATATATGTAAATTTACTATATGAAAAGCAAAACACATATGCACTTTATCTTTTGAAATCATACATGCTAGAAAAAGAAATTATTTCAAAAAAAAATATTCTAAAATTTTGGATTTAAAAAAACGTTTTTTTATTAAAAAATCTCAAAAAGAAATTAATAATATAAGTTTACTATTATACCCTTTGGAAATAAATAAACAAAATAAATATCCAAAAAATTCTGATTGGTTGATGCTGGTTCTCGCAGTTCTGTACATTTATTTGGTTCTGAAAAGAACCTCACCCTATATATATATACGTATATATATATATATATATACGTATATATATGTATATATATATATATATATATGTATATGTATATATATATATATGTATATGTATATATATATATAATGTTTTTATATGTTTATATATGTAAAAAGAATATTACAAAATTTTATCAAAATAATCCGTTCCAACCTCCATTTAGCCAACCAATGTACCAACAATAACAATCTCAAATGTATCGTCGACAAATATTACACGATTTATCGTCACCACCACCGTAACAATCTCAAACTTCTCAACATTATTCTTCGGTTAACCATTTTAATGCTGACGAGGTAGAATATTTAGATCTGGTTTTTTGTAGTCAATAATATTGTCTAGCTCAAGGTTCGGGTGGTCCATCTATACCCATTCAAGACGACTCTTCCGTCGAAGAAGGGTGGTAGTAAAAAAAGGAGTTGTCAAAAAGACGTCAAAAAGCCTTGACAATGGATCGTAAATGACGAGTTAGCATTGAAAAGCTTGGATAAAGACGTCCAAAAATAGTTTCAAAGAGAATGCTCAAAAGAGTGGTGTTTTGGACGACTGTACTAGATTACTTTGAAAGGGAAATGGGGGAATCAAAAAGAGGCTACGATGCTCTCAACTGAAAATGGAAATCGCGTTTTCATCCTAAAGTTGGTCAATTTGGCTCAATTCCTGATAATGTAAAATGGAGGAACCATACTGGCGCAAATGACCAAGAGGTGCTCGATCAAGCTTGTACTAAATATCGTGCGATGTACGGTCAAAACTTCGCACTGATTGAGCCGTGAAAACTTTTGAGAGAACATAAAATCTGGAAAGAGATAGAAATGCCAAAATCTTACCAGACCATAGTCGAGACTTCCAAAAAGTCAAAGACATCAGAAACCACCTCACATAACACATCAGACTCATCATATGGTGGTTTTAATCTCAACGACGAAGCGGATGATCTCGGCGACGACGAGGAAGAGGTTCAGTAAGTTCGACCAATGGGCAGGAAAAAGCAAAAAGAGAGCGTCATCCTCCAGTTGTTTCAGAATCTTAAATTGGTGTACCTCTTATTGATTTGTTAGTCGTTAAATGAAAATACGTCAAATCAAGTTTGTTTTCCAAAAAAGGAAGCACTTATTACACTTATTCGTTCAGCGGACAAGGTCAATTTAAGAAGTAAATGCTTTTGAATGTGTTTCACATGAATTACAAGAGACAAGATTTACTCATTACAACATTCTCTTTTATAACAGAGAATTAGGGTTTATAAGACATCTACTTTACACGTGTTGAACATTTAATGGGTTGGTGAAAAATGAATTAGATGCTTTTACTTTAGATAAGGGATATACCTTTCTTTAGGGAACAATGTTAACAACTGTTGCACCTTATACCAACTTCTAGAAAGATGTTGAATCATATGAAGACTTGCTTTATCCGTTTTTACTTTTGTAGAATTTCTTGCCTTTGACCTTTGCTTGAGATTCTTTGCTCAACATCTTCGTGAATAAGGAGATCAAACATCGTTTAGTGAAGCATTGTCATCATTGTACTTTGGTAACTCAACCGCATCGACACTGAAGCAAAGTCTATTTGTCTTCAAAAACTCAAAGAATTATGCCAAGTATCACTTGATGTGTATACTAGAAGTATTTTATGTTCAAATTTATTTAAAGATTGTCGGACGCGCAAAATAACCCAACAAATATATAGGTTGAGTATTACAAGTAGTTGTTCAAAAAAAAGTATTACAAGTAGTTTACGAGGCAACACTTTCCTAAGTTAGAAGGATAAATTATGACTGATTAAGATTATGTGGATTTGTTTATGTAAAACTAATGTGGATGTAGCATTTCTCTAACGTTAATGAATCATTTAAAGTTATGTATTCCCTCCAACCTATTTTTATTGTCCATGTTTATTTTTTAAGATGTCTCAATTTAATTGTCCACTGCCAAAAATAAATTGGGAAGTTTGATCAAGTTTACTATATTACCCTTGTTTGAAATTATTATTACAAACTTGTAAGAATAATTTAATTAATTAGTTAAGGGTAAAACTGTTATTCTGTCAAAAAAGTAAAAAAGAGAAAACAGTAATAAATTTACTTTTCTTAAACTGTGTGTTTTTTGTCAGGGGACAATAATTTTAAAACGGAGAGAGTATTTCATTGACTCAGTATTATTACTGTATAATTCTACTTTGAGATCACTCGATCATGACAGTTCAAGTTTCTAAGCCTGCCATCAATAATTAAATGGTTGTGATAAAAGCATTACTTAAATTTCTATCCAATAAATGCTCAAGAATTAGAAACAGAACAACGTATACACATATCTTACTTTTGTTTATTAAAGGCACGCGTAATACAATATTTTCTAACAATATAATGGTACACTTTAATTTCAAGCTTCAACATGTATTAAAAAACTTGGTTGCTAGTTTATGTCGTATTTTGAGAGCCTGAAAATCGAACAATTCATCTGAATTTAGTTATACATATGATCGGGCAACCGTGGTGTGGAGATGGTGACTAGCGGGAACTTTTTCTGGGTCGATAATCCATACATTTCGTCCAAGATCATGTCTTCAATCTTTGTATCTTCAGGTAACTTCCAATTAAATCCATGCAACATGTTCGCCAATAAAGACCTCATCATCTTTAATCCAAGATTATAACCCGGACACATCCTTCGACCTGACCCAAAGGGCAACAACTCAAAATGTTGCCCTTTCACATCTATATTTTTACCTAAAAACCTCTCGGGTCGGAAACTCTCAGGGTCATCCCAAAGTTCTGGGTCCCGGCCGATGCTCCATGAGTTTATAATTATCGTTGTTCCTTTTGCGATATCATACCCAGCCACTTTGCAGTCTTCAAGGGCTAAATGTGGTGCTAGTAAAACAGCCACAGGATGCAACCTCATGGTTTCTTTTAGAATTGAGTCTATGAATGGAAGGTTCGGGAAATCATTCTCTTCAACCCAACGGTCTTTGCCTATAATGCTATCGAGCTCTTCTGTTGCCTTCTTGATTAAATGAGGTTGTTTGATGAGCTCGGACATCGCCCATTCTAGGGTCGTGGCAGATGTATCCGTTCCACCGGCTATTAGATCCTGCAATACACAAGCTCTTAATTATTGTATACATCGACAACATACAATTGATTCAAATTTTGAGGTGTTTTTTAATCTATTTTTGTTCATTCGTGTGAGTTTATGTGTATATTCCGTATATGCTGACATTTGTAATTTTTTATTTATCTTTACTAGTATTATGTAAATTAGATACTTGTACTCTATATGGAACAAAGACGTGTTATGTTCAAAACTTATTAGCAGCTAGGTACACATCTCACGTGTAACAAGAGAAAAAGGTCAAAAACGGTCACATGTTATGAATTTATGATATTCCGGTTAGACGATATAGATCTATATGTCACAGATTCACTCTCTCAGATAACTTTCACTTTCAAAGTTGAGTGAATTTGTACAATGTCTTTGTTATAAGAAAATATATTATATCCGCTTAAGAAAGGATTTCAAGTAAAGACAATATAATTTGGCGAGAACAACTAATTTCCAGAAATATTTTAATGGAAGTTGGTGTATAATATAAACCATCCGACATCACTTCCATATTATAAATCATACATTATATCTTGTTTAGTTGTTTATGAGTTAGCTAGTATCGTCCCACATCACTTATTCACTTTGATATGTTTTCTATTACAATCTGTTTTGTTTTGTTGCGCCATTGTTTTTAATTAACATGTACGTTGTGATCTCTTTTAAAATAAGTAAGCATGCATATGTCAACGAACCTGTGTTAGCCCCTTGACGCCATCCGAATCAAGCTTAACCTCAAGATTAGGATCATCGGCTAGTTTCAACAGCGTATCAACCATATCCTTGGCCACAAAACCATCTCCCTCGGCTTTTATTCGTGCCCTATGGTCATCGAGTACGTGTTCATGAAACCTATCGAGTCTCTTACACAAAGCCTTCATCCTCTTCACATACCCTTGTAAATCCATAAATTCCAACCAAGGTATCCAATCCCCAATATTTAAAACGCCATTTAACAAGAACAACTCATCCAATATCTCTTGAAATTCTTCAAGTGTCACGATCTCCTTCTCATCTTTAGATTCGCTAAAGTACTTACGACCCAATACAATTCTACTAATTATGCTTAGAGTTGAACGTGAAAGTTTTTCTTTTAGCACAATCGGTTCTCCCGACAATGCATGCATACGAGAGAGGAAAATTTTCCTTTCCTCTTCTCGGATATACTCAAAGGAGCCAAGTCTTTTCGAGCTGAAAAGCTCGTTAAGATAGATTTTTCTGGCTTGACTCCAGTAAGGCCCATATGGGGCCCATGTAAGATCCCGGTAGTTGTAGGTGGTGTGCTTCCCGGCTGCAGTTGCTGGGCGGGAAGCAAAAATTTGATCATGAGTTCTCAAGAATTGTCTAGACATGTCGGGAGATGAGGCAACTACAACGGGGATTGAACCAAACTTGAGGTACATGAGTTTGCCATAGGTTTGTGACAATTTGTGAAGAGATTGGTGAGGGAGAGGGCCAATGAGATTGAAATTGCCGATGATAGGCCATGGTCGAGGACCTGGTGGAAAGTTTTCTCGGCCACGGGAGTAGTTTAGTAGTTTCAAGATAAGTAGTGTGATTACACTAGCTACAAGAAACCAAACAAGAGACTCCATTATTGGTACTTGGTACAGAGTGAATGTGGTTGATTTTGCTTAAGGTGGTAAGGGTATTTATAGAATATATAGTGCAATAATTTGAGTTTGTGATTAGTATATTAAACTACTTGCAATAATACAAAAGGACATATAATCTGCACTAAATGTTTATTATTGATTAGAACTGTGGAAACCGTAGGGGGGGAGGTGAATACGTTTTCATTAAAAACTTTAAGATCAAGAATTACATTACTCTTTTAACGGCGGTCCCATATATATACGGGGGCCGCCAAGTATATCAGGGGGCCGCCTGATTTATGGGACCGCCTCTAGAAGAGGTTTTTGGACTAGATCTTTTGTATCAAATCACCAATCAAGTTTGACGCAATATGAGAAGTGTCGATCATAGGTTTACAATAGCTAAAGCATATTCTAACAATATAACCACACTCACAATATTTAGCACAAAGAGCTACACAACTTTAACTAACAGGATATACACAACCATTCACACAATCATGAGTACAATGCAAGTATAAAAGTAAAGCGATAAATGTAAATAAATAAGTAAAGCGAAGGGTAAAAGAAAATGCAAACCGACACGATGATTTATAGTGGTTCGGTCACGAAGCTCCTCTTCGCCCTACTCCACTCCTCGAGTATCCAACTCGAGAGTTACTTCACTAATCAACAAGCTCCCTTTCGGCGGAGAAAACCTTATACCAAAGCTTACATTATTTTCCGACACTAAGCTAGATGTCGAGTTCTTCTTCGGGTACAACCAAACCCGTTATGTTTTATGGCCCAACATAACAAACCTTGTGTTTTATGGCCTAAACACATAAACCGCGTCGCTTACATTATTTTCCGACACTAAGCTAAATGTCGAGTCCTAATCTTAGCTAGAACCAATCTACCACTTCACCAATGTATTTTAAGGCCTAAAATACTAACCAACCCACAATAAACCCATCCAAATATATACATCATTTGGATCTACACACTACTAAAGATTGGAAGACATGGACTCGATCTATATGTAACAAATGTTACAAATGGACTAACTAGACTACATAACTTCGGATCTTGAAGATGACCGAAGTTCTTCTCTTGCACTTGAGGAAAGGAGGAAAGGATAGAAGATTTGATCACATTTAAACAAGATTAAACAAGTTAAATGATCAAAGATTTAGTGAGATCTAGAAAAAGAAAGAATTGAGAGAAATTCAAGTGCTGACAGTCTGGAACGGCGTCCCTTACATAGTAGGGGGCCGCCAGCCTAATAAGGGGGTCCGCCTCCTAGACTCCGCTCCGATTATTGTCTTTTTTTAGGGAAAGTTGTATCGGGTATGAGAAGCTACATTTTGGGGAAAATCAGATTTCAAATTTTATATTTAAATAAAACATTTTTTTTATTAAAAAGTAATTTATGTCTTAATTATTTTGTGAAAAATACTTTGTAAAATGTAAATGGTTAAGAAAAAAAAATATTTTCTTTGCTCATCCTACAAGTTTAATTTGTTTGTACATACCTTATGGTGATTTACATCGGTGTGCAAACAAATGTCGGTTGTTGATGCAGACTGAGACATCGAGTGTTGTTTATGATAATGTAAGCATTTGATATTTGTGGTTACGATTAACTTGCTACTTTACGTTATGGAATTACACGTTACATGTTCCCCCCCCACCCCTGTTCATCGACAACAAAAAAGGATCGTAAAGATTAAATAACGAATAATTGCACAACAATCTACTCCCTTTTGATGATACAAACTAATTTAAACTATAGCACATAGTAAAGTTTAAAAAGTTACGCGTTTACACACCCTTCTCCCATTTTGCGAAGCAAAAAAGGTATAATGTTGATTAATGGTTGGAGCATATAGTTGGAAGAGTTGAGAAAAGACATGAGAAGAGGGTACGTGCTCCGTGGTAATATGTATGGAGGAATGAAAGAGGATAGTGCTCGAGAATATAGGTTTGAGGTATGCGAGGAGAAGATGTGATAATAATAAAGGTGAAGAGGTGATTGTGGTTCCTTGAAAGTTAGAAAAGGTCAAGAAATTGTTGAGGAAGTATGCAAGACGAAGAGGTAGGTAACTTCCGGTGAAAAAGTGATGAATGAAAGAGGAAGGTATGAGATCCAATATATTGGTTGGGGGAATAGAGAACACAACATGAGAATAAGGATTGAGTGTTTTGTGTTTCTTGGATAATTTAGACAAGGTTATGAGAAATGAGAAGAGGAATGAAAAGAAAGGTAGGAATACTTCAAGTAAATAAGTTGGAAGGTATAAGAAGAGGACCTTAAGGTTTAGGGATTTTAAGTGAAAAAATAAGTATGTGGAGTACGATGAGCCCTAATTGTAATTTGAACAAACCCTGATCCTATCTTCCCCTATAAAGGTGACTTGCATCATCCCAGTGAATCTTTCTATCAACACAGAAAAGAAAACATCATTTTAACCAAATTCATGCTATTTAACCACATATCTCCTAGATCCCCCTTGCTCATTGCGTCCCCATGGTAATATCATTCCTTGTATATTGACTTTAACGGATCCATAGATCAAATAAATTACCATCGATGGTCAAGAAGTTTGATACAATTTAAATTAGTAGAGCGCTTGCAAGTGCTCCCCCTCGATGTATGCTCCCCCTTGTTTGGGGAACCAAGGAATCAAGATATTGTTGTGCTACAAAACAAAGTTAGTAGACAAGTGCACATATACATATAGCAAAACATTAGCGGGGAACTAGACATGCACTTCTAGCTTTATAATTCTAAAGTATGACACTTTTGAAAGAAAGTAGAAACTAGACACAGTAATCATTTATAAAAACAACCTAAATTATGAATAAAAGAATCGAGAAGTATGTTTTACGAAGAAAGATAGTACGACTTTTAATAATTGAGAATGTGATTCGTTTAATTGATTGACATCCAAGACTTGTCTTCTGCAAGTCTCGGTGTACTTATGATTTCCTGATGGAAATTCCATAGTCACCATCCTACTTAGCATGTGTAAGTTTAGCAATGTAAAAATTTAGACCATCAGAAGCTAATAACACATGAACATTTGAACACTTTAGACTCCAAAGAAACATCTTTATTGCAAGTGGTGAATTGCAATTCCGATGACTAAACTTTGTTGTCTATGCAACGACTTCGTGATTTCATGTAATAACCCATGATGGTTTTAAACAGCTAGACCCTGAAAGAGATCTATGGTCCATTTGATTGATATATTACGTGATCTAATAAATCCATAGTCTTGATTTCGTGTATCATATTCTAATTTTGTAATTAGATTGAATAGTGAGATTGGTTAAGTTAGAATAATAATCATCTTCAATCTAAATCCCTCTTATTACGATCACTTATTGATGAGAAAGTACAAAAATGTTTAACAGAATATGTTCAATTCTTCCTAATCCTAACCTTAGATGGTTAAAAGGTTCCCATTTGGTGAAGAAGAAATATTATGCTTATTTGATAAAGTAAGAGAGAATTTTGATGAGAATATAGTTTGAGTTTTGATTGTGCTTTTTCAATTGTTTAGCAAAGTTACATTGTTGTCGTATATACTCATGTTGTGCATTTCGGATGATGCTTAACTAAATGCATTGCAAGGTACGGTACTTGAATTAATCTCAGATGAAACATTCAAGTCGCCAATCCTACTTCATTGTGCAATATAATGCCTATATTTTTTGCCAAATATTTAAACAACAACTATTGGACAAGTAGACTCAATATGACATCATCTACACAAGTGTGAGTTATGATCCGATGCATATTCTTATCGTCTTGGAAAAGGAATCCGATGATTTCATATTAACGAGTGTGGATTTGAGTATGTAGGTATAAGAATACTAATCCTAGTTGTATTTGATATAATCTAAAGCTAGACAAAACAGAATCCGATTTCTTGTCCATATCGAAACTTGTACAATTAGATTCGATAATAATATCAATCATAGTTTGAATAATGAGTCGATATACAATTCGAAATATTTCTTGACCCTCACAAACACTCCTTTTAAAAGAAGACCAATAAAATTTTCCATAGTTGTTGCCATGTAATCCTAAGACTAGTTGTAAGTGTGAGGTTTGATGAATAATGACAAAGTAAATTTCATACTTCAGTATTGGCCATATGTATTGCTTGTGCGAAAATAATATGTTGTTATGCATAGTAAATTCATAGTTTTTGAAATATTATTTAGTGAATGAATGATTTTTTCTAACCATTTTTAATACAGACAACACAACTTTTGTAAAAACTATATGTTTATAAAAAGAATATAACTATGTGCTTGTGAGTGTTATAACAATGCAAACACAAGCAAAGTTTTAAAAAATACAATTCTTTACCTTAAATACTAAATGTAAAAAATGATATTTTAATTTGTTTAACAACCCAAGGTCAACAAATCAAGGACATTGAAAAGAGTAGTAGACAACTTGTTGGAGAAGAGAGTTAATGTGTTGGAATTATTTTAGTGACGAATTTTAACATATGAATCTTAGGACATAATTTTTCCACACACTTGACAAAAAATTTAACTCTTGTTTCTAAATGGTTACTACACCAAAATAATATACAAGATGTTTATGTAACACTTTGTACATATAGTGATCTATGCCTTAGCAAGCACAAATGCACAAACAATTTTGCAACTTAACGCAAGAGATCTAGCGTAATTCCTATTAGGCAAAATCCGGAAAACTAGTAACACACAAATAGCATACATGGCACATGTGTTTAGATATATAAGTAGCTCAATTACATATAGTAAATGATACTTATAAATATCAATTAACCAAGTTAAAACCAAAGTTTAAACACACATAATCATTAGCTAACTCATAAGGATAATTCATCGTCGGTTTTGTGTATTAGAATAACGATGTAAACATAGCTTGATATTATTTTTAAAACCAAAATGTTTTCCTTCCTCCCATTTTTAAAAATAATCAAGATTAATGTTTTCCAATGATAAATTGACTAAAATGCTCGGACTTGAAAGAAAAAAGTAAACTACAAGATTTACTGTCAAACCGAAACATATCGTTTTGACCATTATGTAGTATTTTGCATTCTGACTACTAAAGTTTAGAAAAAAGATTTGGGAGTAATTTTAAATGAAACAAGACTTAATTATCTCGAAAAGGCGGGTGACACGCTTCTACGGACTTACGGTTTGATTTTAAATGATTTATCGAATTTTGGCCAAAAACTGACAGAACAGACGCAGCCCCCATAAAGGTGACGGCCCCCAGATAAATTTAGGGACCGCCCGACTGAGGGACATTTAGGGACCCATCCACCAATGACCCCAAAACACGTTTTTGTTCAAATCATTTGTAACTTAACTGCAGAACATAAGACTTTAAAAAGTTTTTAAGCACATAAATTGGTGTTTAGACATCATTTTCACTCTTACGACCTTAGATAAATATATGTTGACACTTTCAATTCTTTGAAGAAAAATTTTCCTTCAAACTAGTATACGAATATATTTAATAAGCACAAACAGTACAATACAAACAACAAAAACACTTCCATATTAGTCCCCATTCATGGGTATTTTTGATACATGGATCGTACTCTATTTTAAAAACCATTTGATTTAAAAATTAAGCGACATGGCTCTGATGCCAATTGTATAAACCGAATAGGTGGGTTGGGGGTGAATAAGTTTCCAATATAAAAACATTAGATCAAGGATTACATCACTCTTTTACCGGCGGTCCCATATATATATATATATATATGGGGGCCGCCAAGTATATCAGAGTGTCCTGCCTGATCTAGTGACCGTCTTCAAAAGAAGGTTATTGACTTGATCTTTTGTATCAAATCACCAATCAAGTTTGACGCAATATGAGAAGTGTCGATCATAGGTTTATAATACCTAAAGCAATTCTAACAGTATAACCAAACTTACAGCTATTTTAGCACAAAGAGCCCTACATAACTTTTAACTAAGAAGAATGATACACAACCACTCAACTACAATCATGAGCAAATGCAAGTATAAAAAGTAAGCAATAAATGTAAATAAATAAGTAAAGCGAAGGTAAAGAGAAAATGCAAACGACACGATGGGGGGGGGGGGGTTTATAAGTGGTTTCGTCACGAAGCCTCCTTTTCCGCCCTACTCCACTCCTCGAGTATCCAACTCGAGAGTTACTTCACTAATCAACAAGCTCCCTTTCGGCGGAGAAAACCTTATGCCAATGTTTACATTGTTTTCTCCGACGACTAAAGCTAGATGTCGTGTTCTTCTTACGGTACAACAAACCCCGTTTATGTTTTATGGCCCAACATACAAACCATGTGTTTTTATGGCCATAAAACACATAAACCAGCGTCGCTTACATTATTTTCGACACTAAGCTAGATGTCAGTCCTAATATTAGCTAGAACTAATCACCATTTACCAATATATTTTAGGCCTAATACAACAACCCACAATCAACCCATCCAAATATATACAACATTTGGTTTTCTACTCCTACTAAAGATTGTGAAGACATGGACTCGGTCCTATATGTAACAAATGTTACAAATAGACTAACTAGACTACATAACTTCGATTTGAAGACCCGACCGAAGTTCTTCTCTTGCACTGGAGGAAAGGAGGAAAGGATAGAAGATTTGATCACATTTAAACAAGATTAACCAAGTTGAATGATAAAAAAGAACTGAAAGAAAATCGTGCAAAAAGGTTATAAAATCAGTTGGAGATGACCCACTATTTATAGGAGCTGAAAGCTGACAGTCTGGCAATGGCGGTCCCGGCGGTCCCTTATATATAAGGGGGCCGCCGCCTAGACTCCGCTCCCTTTTTTGTCTTTTTGTGGGGAATGTTGTATCTGGTATAGAAGCTTCTATTTTGGGGGGAAAACCAGATTTCAAATTTTATATTTAAATAAAACATTTCTTTTATTAAAAAGTATTTTGTGTTTATTTATTTTTGTGAAAAATACTTTTGTAGAAATGTAATGGTTAAGAAAAAAATATTTTTTTTGATCACTGGACAGTTTAATTTGTTTGTACATACCTTATGTGATTTACATCGGGTGCAAACAAATGTCGGTGTTGATGCAGACTTGAGACATCGAGTGTTGTTGATGCATGTATGCATTGATGATTTGTGATTACGAGTAACTTGCGTACTTTACGTTATGTATTACAAGTTACATGTTTGTCATCACCAAAACATAAAGAGATCATATAGATTAAATATCGTAATATTTGCACTAACAAAACCATCATGATACTAAAAAAAAGGGACAATGAGTTTAAAGTAGGGAGTGTGCCATCGGAGGTTTACGGCGTGGAGGGGGAGTCATCGGGCGGTAGCCATAAAAAAATCGCAGGTGGGGGATTGTGGTGTGCAATGGTGATTGAGTTGTCAATCGTACGGCGTGTCTTTTGGTTTTTCCGCGAACCTTTCGTCGCCGTTTTAAAACTCGGGCCACTAATAGTAAAGTCTCAATGACAACCACATCTTTTATAAGTTTTTAAATAATTACGTATAAATTCGTTTGATTTGTGGGATTTTGATTTTGCATGTGTTCATTTGTGGGATTAATTATTTTGATTTGTGCTTATGTTATAGGCTCGAGCCGTTCGAAACCAAATTTGTAAAAGCAAATATAATTTGTAAGTGTTTTTTTTAAGAATTTGATATTAAGAAATTAGTTTTGGTCAAAGTTTTCATTTTTAGTTTGACTTGATAGTTGATGCCTGTAATGTTGACGAATGCAGACCGTCCCGGCATTGGTTAGTGCTAAGGATGTTGTAATTGTGACAATGGCGAGGAAACAAAAAATGCAAGTGTGCATAAGCGTTTTGTGAGCTGAAAGTTTCAAATAGAACAGAAAACATTAGCAGATGATGTTAGAATATTTTTTATTTTTTTTTATTTTTCGTCTTTTCCATCGAACCATTTTGATGGTCAAGGCCAGTGGAGGAAAAAACCACACTTCACATTCATGTTTCCTCGCTCAATGGATTCATGTCCGCTATCCTCAAAAGGGTATATAAAGTTTTCATATTTTTTATTTAAATAATTTTCCGTAGTTCCAAGTTAGCTATGGATTTCATCAATTGCTTAATGTTGCTTGCCTGGTCAAAGATTCAAATATAGGATAGACAAATTAGATAGAAGATCCGAAGTTTGAGGAATTGATGCTTCCTATGTTTAAACGGAACAAAAAAGCATCAAATTTTGTTGGTCTAGCCGTTTATGTGCCGTATTTCTTGCTTTTCTTAGTGAGTCGATGATAGTGAATATTTACTAAATTTGGGCAGTTTTTTTGTTTGTTATTGCAGATGAGGAGAGAAGGCGTTTTGCTTCTACGAGGTTTAGAATCTAGGCTAACTAAGGATCTTCTGATCTTCAAAAGCTTCGACGCAAGGTAAAATGAGTCCATGTATTGCTGCTCACAAAGATCACATCACGAAGGTTACTCATCTTAGTTAATAAATTTTGAACTTTTGCAGGTTCCATTCCACGCATTGAGGTTTGCCCCACCGATCTTTGAACTAGGGAACAAGCTTACCGAGAGGATGAGAAGCAAAGGACTGTATCCTGCTCTTCACCTTAGAATGGAGAAAGACAGGGTGCCTATAATTTATAATGAAAGAACGTCTCACCTGAACTTTTTAACATTCAAGATCCAGACATGACGTACATGACTGAAAACTTGCTGGACTTTGTCCCATAAACGCCGTGGAGGTTACTCGGTATGCCTTCTGCTATCTATCCTCTTAAAGTTTTCAATTTTAATCATTAGTGTGGTCTAAAATGATTATGAGTCGTTGAATCATTATACCATAAGAATTAGATGATCAGTTATAATGTTGTTAAAGATGGTGTTTTGGGCGCAGCTTCTACTGCATCAAAATTTTTGATAATCATTTAATATGATGATCAGACCATAACCGATAGAATCAACCCGAGCACAAAACTTCAAACTGAACAGAACCACTATCTTCTCTTCAATATGATCGGCATTAAGAAAGAAGGCTTCATAACCGAGAGAATAATTAAACAGGTAGTGGTACTAGCCACTAACTAATTCTCTTCCAAATCGAAGCAAAAAAGTTTCAGATTCGGGTAAAAGAATTATCAAAGGTGTTATTCTCCTCAAGAAAAGTTTAAGAGATGTAGATGGAAAGACGTTGGTCATAACATCGAAAGATGGAGTGGGATTATCTTTTAATGCTTCGATTTAAGCAATAAGAAGATTAGACATACACCAATTTTACACCGAAAGAATATCGTCTTTGAATGTTAGAAGAATATCAGTATCATCCCTCCAACTCCGGGATAAACAAACTCCACCACCTCTAAGCTGACGAGCTCAGAATCACGTGAGGTAACCATCGACATACTCGATATCCTCACCGTAGGGAGAATCGTCATCACTCGAAGTAGAATCATCGTTGAAATCAACGACAATCTCAAAATGATCTTTAGAAGCTTTAAGAGGGGTAGGATTATTACAAAGAGGCACGTCACACACACTGTCGGGAATACCCTCGGACTCACTTGTGGATCAAGGACAGAGGTTCTTAAACACTAGAATTTTTATTACTTCGATCGATTCGTTAACGGAATAGTTCAAGAAGCCACACCTCACATACTTAGAGAGTTTAACCAGTACGGGCTCCAGCGTGATAAAACGGGTGTAATTGCAAGGTATAGTCCCAGACATTCATCGTAGCAAAATGTGAAACTTCCAATATCGATCTTTAAAGAAAGCAAAGGGTGCTCTTACCGCCAATTCTCTTTTCTTCTTCCTTCTTTTGCATAATTTGACCAGCCAAATCACATATGGATGTCATTTGCTCCATAAGCTTGTTTTGAGAATTGAGAAGGTCATTTTGAGCATTGAAAAGGCTATTTAGAACATTTAGATTGGATGATTGACGGTATAATTTGAGGGTTGAAATTAGGTCCAAAACCAAAAGAAGTTATAATCATAGCAAGAATTTTGCTTATGATAATAGTCTTCATTCATTGGTTGACATTGGTAAGTTTCATGAGGTCCCCCGCAATTTTCACAACAAGGAATATTGTTGTGAGTTGAAAAATATCAAATGGTCATAATCGAATAATTAGAATTATAACACGGATTAGGTTCATAATAATTCAACGGTTGACATTCAAAATTCTCATGCGGGCCCCCACAATTTTTCACAACAAAGATATTGATCGTGAAAATCATTAAAATCTTGCGGGAAAAATTTTAAAGTCGGATTTAACACGCTCCGGATAATAAAACGGGAACTTAAGTTGTACAATAGTGACCATAACGGTCATCGTATCCCTCAAAATATCACAAGAATACTTAGGAGGTTGTGGAGGTGGGTTAAAAATGTTAGGAGAATCATCAACAGAATTAGGTTTGGAATCATAAGTGAATGAATTCTCATCTCCGGAATAGGATGTCGGGTGAACACTTGGCAAAGTCCTGTGGAACTCATTTACGGTTTGAATGTTGCATGGTTTCTGTTATTAGAGTTAATCGGAATTTTGCGGTGGAAATTATAACCAGAATGACACGTATTTCCCACAGAGACTCACAAGTACATTCGTTGACTAGAAGATATCGTCTAACGAATCAACACACCCGTACCAACAATGATCAATGTGTGGAAGGACCTTTGTGCAGAATTTAACATCAGGGCCTTGTTTAACAACGAAAGGCTCTTGATATTATTAACGAATTAGTACGTCATCGGATAACTCGAAGTGTCTGAAAATCTTGAAAACTTCCTCCAATGTCTTTTGTGATTAGAGCACATTGTCAACACTATAGAACCATGAGAACCGGATTTCACCACAATGAGACAAAAAATTTCAATTTTAAAGGTTCGTTGAGAAGTAAAAGTCGGGTAACTATGGAACAATAATCTTGTCTTCAAGACCTCCCTTTTGAACAACCCACAGACTTTAGTGTACAAATTTTCCATAAACGAACACTCTTTAATCGCGTAAAGGGGATTCAAACGACGATCGAGTGACGCCATAAGAATTAAACAATTGAGGGTTAAGAAAATAATTAAATGGATAAGAAGAAAAAGAAAGATTATTTTTTGGCTTTTCGATTTTTTAAGCAACAATATTTTATTAACGGAGAAAAAAAAAATTTGAGATAAGACAACTTAAACTCAATAATCAACTCTCTCACGTAGCTCTCTAAAAGAAAAACTCACAAAGAGCGGGAGGATCGGGAAAGCGCGAAGCTATTAAAAAACCTTCTCCTATCGCTGTAGTTCCTCGGAACAACCCACCTTAACCCCTCTTATAGTTTGTTTATCAATTTAATGGTGAGTCGTACTTCACAATGACACAAACGCAAGTTTTAAATCTTTTGTTTGGTGAACATATAATGTAATGCATCAGTTTGAAAGCATTAAATTGATTATAGCTTTTTATTTATTATTATGGCCAATGTTTTTGTTATATTATTTAATTAATTATTTATTTATTTATCTTATACCTAACACTAATAAAAAGAAAATGAAAAAAATAATTTTGTGTTTATAAGTTTTATAATAAAATAAAATATATACTAACGGGAAAATTAACTTCGCTAAGGGAAGGGTCTCAAACACGACAAACGTCAACTCAAATATTATTTTCCAGCCTCCCCGCAAGGCGCGTTTCCCAAAAAAAAAAATTGACGTTTTCCTTTTACTATATATAAATATAAATAAATATATAACAAATAGGATAATATCAATGATAGTAGTATAGTATTACCGGAAGTATCGGTTTCTCACTTCGCTATCCACAAAGTTCAAAACCGGACCCGGGTCGTTCATCCCGACGAGGCGTGAATTTGAAAAATCGAGTCGAGGTTTGAACAATGCTTGAATGATCAAAGATTTGATTTGGTTTATACTATTTTATACAAATAAATGCAAGAACCAAGTAAAAAAACCTAAAGACGAAAGCAATTTAAAGCAAAACCTTAAAAACGGGAATGTAAAAACGCGACTTAAAAACCCTAATTTTTCAAAATTTAAACCTAAGTGATTTTTTTTACTTTTAATTAATCCTAAATGACTAAAAAGTAAGAATAAAGAAAACTAGACAAAAAATGAAGGTGTTTAAAGCTAAAAAAAATAACGCGAAGAAGACGAAACGGAGGATGCGAATGCCCGTTCTTTAAAAAACCAAATTTTGCAAAAATAACCCATACGAAAGTAGAATTTATTTTTTCTAGGACTATTGATAAAAAGAAGAATTTTTGAAAAAGAATAATTTATTTTTTTGACTTTTATTTAAATTTTATATGATTTAAAAAACAGTTTTATAAAGAAAAATTCATTAGAAATAGTAAACAAAATGGGAAAAACTAGAAAAATTCAAGAAAATACTTTGAGTGATGAAGAATGCAGGAAAAATAAAATTATAAAAACAGCTTATCAAATAAGCTGTTAAATCAGCTAGACCGCATCAATGCTTAAAGAGGGGTAAAAAGACTATATAAATATAACAGTGCAAGAATTAAACAAGAAAGTCCATAGGGCAGTTGGTGTTGTGTGTGTGTGCTAAGGTGCTGGCTTAACAAAGGGGAGGCAGATGGGTTTCGAAACCCATCCTCTATTTGAAAAACATGATTTTTTTATTCTTTTTTTTAAAACTAATAAAACTTACAAAAATAATAACTTTTAATAAAAACTCTTTTTAAATTTCTCAAAAATAAGCCAAGATTAAGCTGGAAAAATATGGCAGAAAACTAAATTATACTAAGGCTTGGGGATGCAAACACTAGGCACTTTTGGGCAAATAACTAGGGTCTAAGTAAATAAAGCAAAATAGATTCTACCTAAACCTAGAAATAGGCCACAAGGAGCAAAAATAAGCTAGGACTAACAGATAGATAAGCCAACATGGGCAGATAAGCAAATGGCACAATATGCTAAACCAACAGCCTAAGGGGATCTTTTTGGGCTTATATTTAAGCAATCAAACCAACAAACTAACCCTCAAAACCTAAAAACAGCTGAAACTAGACCTACTAGTTGTAAGAAAAAGGAAAAATTAGATACTATGAAGAACAGATAAGCAAAGAAAAAGACCAAGGACAAGGGCAGTTTGAACTCAGCATGTGCTGTTTTCTTTGAAAGAATAAAAAAATGGCTTTTTCAGCCTTAATTTTGAGCAAGCAAAAAGAGACTGAATTGCAAATAAAGTCAAAACAGATGAAATTTATGCTATAAACAACTAGTGCAAGAACTTTAAGATCTTAAAACAGAGTTAAGCTATCTTAAAAATTAGATTGAAAAAGGGCTTAACACATTTGAGAGTAAACCAATATGTTGACAGATATGTTCCAAATGTAAAATACACTTGGTACACTTAAACTTAACTATCCCTACTGCATTTGTAACTTATATCAAGCATAAAACTAACTCTACTAAGCATCAATACAAATTCTTAATAAATAAGCTAAGCTAAGAACTCAAAGTTCCACAGATTCACACCAAGGATTCTAAAAACCTAAATTTTGAGATTTGACCTTAAAAAAACTTGTAAAATTCTGACCAAAGACTTAATTTAAACAATTTAAAACTAACATCAGAAACTAGAAACCATTTTACTTGGTTTTGACCCGATTTGAAACATAATGCCAAATCACCCCTTAAAAGTTTCCTTTTAACATTTTTAAACTTGAAAATACTGGATTAAGCAAGATTTTTCTAGGCGACCAGACAACAAACAGGCATAATAATGATAGAGAAGCTAAACACAACAAATTTCAAACAAGAAATAAGCTAGAACAATTTAAGCAGTTTAAAAAGACAATGACAAATTTTGCATAAACTTAGATTTCATTCAAACAGAAGAAGTTTACAAGGCTTCAAAATTTAAAAACAACAGAATTTTAAAGACATTAAAAACATAACTTAAAAACTACAACTACTCCTACTCCTCGCTCCACATTCTCTGTCTTTTTCTTCTTTTATAGGCTGAGGAGATGTGTTTGTTGTGCTTTTGCTGTGAGAGGAAACCAAGACCTCATCCTAACTCTTAATCTTTCTTGTTGCCCAATCAAATAAATCACAACCCAGTTGAATTTTTTGTCCCTAGTTCTTGAACGAATGAGACTTAGGGATTGCCACGTGGATTGTTTGTTTTGTGAGGTGAGGTGAAGTAGAAGGTGGGTATTTGGAGTAAGTGAATTCGGGGTTTGGTTTTTTTTTCTGGTTGCAACTAGTAATAGATCACACACACTCATTGTGAGCATGGATAAACAGTCAATGGCTGGAAGTTTTTGGTGCAGGGTATTTTGTTTTGAAGCTTGGGAGTTAGACAACATTGGCCCCTCAAAGTGTATTATGGTATTGCAGTACACATCCTTGTGGAGATGCATAGTTGGCCCTTGAAGTTTAGTTGGTTATTGCACCGTTAGTCCTTTTGGACTAACATTGTTAGTCTTTGAAGGACTAACAGTGTAAAAGGTTAAAGGGTTAAGGGGTTAACAGTTTTAAAAAGGGGTATTGGGTTTATGGCAGTTTGGGCTTTAGGCTAGTTATATGAATTGGGCCCGTTTGGATTTTAAAAAGAAATGGGCTTTTTATAAAGGTTTAAAAAGGATTAATAGGTAAGTGGGCTGACCTGGGCCCACTAGGTGGGTACGGGTGGGCCCACTTTGACTTTTTATTAGGTTTTACGGGTTCGGGTTTGACCTTTTCCAATGTCACTTCCCGGGGTTGACTTTGACTTTGACTTTGTCGGGGTTGACTTTTGCTATGATTTGTCCTTTTCTTCATTCTCTTCCGTTCTCGTTGCACGGTATTTGTCCGTTTTTTGCTTTGTTTTTTGTCTTTTTCTAGATATCCGTATCCTGCACAAAAAAATAACAAAAAGCAAAACATACAAATACAAATGAGTATTTTTGGTACGATATTTAGTCATAAAATCCATTTTTTAATGGTCAAAGGTATGTGTATTTAAACACAACCCCTACTAACAGTATGTTACTAGCATATGACAGGATTCACGTTCTTGCACACCTTTACAATTCCTTGCCAATGACCCGTGCCGTTACAGTTAAGCAAGCTGCGACAAGGCCCTCCGGTGTGCATGGTCGGGGAGTATTTTTAAGGTGGTACGACTGGCCTAGTACCCGTATATCTTCTCTTTCCTACAGAGTTTACAGTAGTAACCAAAAAGCATTCCCAAGTCTATTTCTCTATTTATCATCCCTACCATTCTTATCCTTGCTAGGCTCCCCCACATTTCCTCTTTTCTCAACCTTCTTAATTGATCCATTTCTCACAGCCTCATCGGTCAGTGCACCTAAAATCTGCAAAGCCTTATGTATAGTCTTTGGCTCAATTGCTGCCACCATCCCATAGATCTGTGGAGCAAGGCCATACACGTACCTCTCAATCATCCTACTCTCTAGAGTTACCAAATGTGGAACTAACCTAGCCAACTCATGAAACCTATCAGTATACGCAGCATGGCCAGCCTCGACCATGGCGTGATTCCACAACTCAGATTTCAACTTTTGCATCTCATGACTAGGACAAAACTTTTCTATCATCATAAACTTAAAGTTATTCCATAACAGCAACTTCCTGGCTTAGCGTGCGGATTTGAGAGTTCCACCATGTTAAAGCCTTACCCACAAATGAACCAGCAGTGTATTTCACTTTTGGTCAACACTACAACCACTCATATCTTGTACAGACTCCATTTTCTCAATCCAACGAGTAAGAACTTCAACACCTCCCTTACCATCATATTCCTTAGGGTTAAAAGCTAAGACTCCTTATATGAACAACCTACCCGGTTGCCATTCACTAACACATTCTTAATGTTCTCCTGAACGTTCTCATTAACCACGTTACCATTCTGATTTTCAACATTTCCTTGGTTACCAACCAAAGCTAGCATGGCGGGTAAGAGGTTCTGCAATTGTTGGGAAATGATCATCGAGAAGTCGGGTGCTCCCCCATTGGCTCCCTTTACATTCCCATTGACTTCCTCTACACCCCCATTAGCTCCCATCCCTTGGTCATTTCCTTGACCATTCAAATCATTAACACGCTCATTATTACCGTCCTTAGGTCTTCTACCCCTCCCACCTCTACCAACCTGTACACTCGTTCCCCCTCCTAATGATTCGGCAGCAGGCCGGCCAACACTTTGGGTCCTCATCCTTGGCGGCATTATCTATACGAGGGAGAACATGGGCAACATTAGGTAGGCAAGAAGATTCACGTATATATAGAATATCTTACTATATATATATAGATATACACATAATACCACCTTACGGTGTCAACATTGATTTGTGTGAACAACATTACTAAGTATGAGTGAGTTATGATACGCTTATAACTACGTTGGCCACCGTATTTATATTCACATCCTTTCCCAGTCATACTCGATATTAAGCTCACACATTTCAATGACTGACATAACTAAAGCACCAAACCGTGAACATGCGAAAGCAAACAAAAGCGGAACACCGCGCACATAGATCCTATACGCAACTAAATGATGGATCTTAGGTTATAGTCTAGGCCAATCCACCTAGCTCTCTATAACCTTGGCTCTGAGTACCAATCTGTCATAGCCCGACAACGGCGGAAACTCGGGAATGCAATATAATGATCAATCATAACACAAGATACAAAATAGAGAAAACTACAATGCATAAACTTCAAGTGCTATGAAGACCATCAACCTCGAACAACCTCGAGTGATGTCCCAAATCACTATCAAAATCCACAATCTCTTACAAATACCAAAAAGCCCACACAGGGGTCCATAATCCAAACTTAAACTAAAACTTCTAAATACTAAAGCCAAATAAACTAAACAAGCAATACTTCACATGAAAATCCACATGGGATACTTCTAAGCCTGCTAGCACACATCACCAAACTATTCCTCTTTCACTTCACCTGAAAATAATACTCTAAAACATCAACAATAACGTTGGTGAGCTCATAGGTTTGACCTTAAACCCAAAAGTTGTGCTAATATTTCAAACAGTAGACAATAGTTGAAGAACAATCAAATAACATACATGGTTAGAGAAAGAGAGGTGGTTTTAGAGAGAGAGAGAGAGTGTGGTTGGATGAACATTTTAAAGAGAGAAAGAAACATAAGAGAAAACTTATATTATGTGTGTGAAATAATGAACAACCAACACCCTTTCCATAGCATGGAAAGGGTATTTATACCTCCTATGTCTGGTTTGGGCCTTGGCTTGCATGGGCTTTCCATGGGCCTTGGGCTAACTAGCCTAGTAAGTTTCCAAAAATAAATTAACGAGCTAACTAACGATATCTATGGAAGTGACTAACACTTTTGTGTTCATAACAATCTCCCCCTAAGGGAGGTCACTCCATTTTACAAAAACTTAAATCTAGCATACTATGCTTTAACTTTAGTCTTAAGCTCGTAGTCTTTAACTTTATTCATTAACTTGTGAATTGATATAGTGATCATTGACTTTAGGCTTGAGCTTATTCCATTGACTTGTATGTAATTATGTGATCTTGAGCTTCTTAAGATCATCAAACAAGCATAATCTCCTTTCATCATCTTGTAAACTTCGCCATCTTGTGAACTTGTGACTTCTGGACCGACACGCTCATACCTTTCTTGATATGTTAACTTGAAAAGCTTTAATAATGCATCTTTCTTGAGGTTCTTTAACTTTAACACTTTGTCACTTCAAGAAAGACATTCGGTATCAGAGTGACGGAAACTTCTTTGAAATTCTTTGACTTTAATACTTTGTCACTTCAAGAAAGACATTCGGTATCAGAGTGACGGAAACTTCTTTGAAATTCTTTGACTTTAATACTTTGTCACTTCAAGAAAGACATACGGTATCAGAGTAACGGAAGTCTTGAAACATGTACTTGAGCTTTCATGATGTCTTTATATTTTTTGGTCGGGTATGAGCATGTGGCCATGAATCTGTGAGACAGCTGAAACCAGGTACCTTCACCTCTATCTTTAAGTATCTTGCATTAAAATAGTTAGCAATAAAGCAGGGGGACGAATATGGCTTTGTCATTCGCTCGTGTTTGGTTAGAGTAACCTTTGAATCCGTGAGGATCAACTTATGATTAGGTAGATTCAATTTAAGAAGAATATCCTTGACAGGATTGTCAGCTGAAGTATTGAATCTTTCTAACACATATGTATTAGATTCATCAAACTCATCATGTTCTCATTATCAAAACGTCTTAAAGTAGACAACACGATAAGAGTGAACCAGTGAGTTACTATCTCACCGATTGAAATAAAAATTGATTTGAAAAATCAATCGACGTGTCACTTGCTAAAGTGGTTTTATGACACATCAAGAGTGTTAATCATTTCAAAAGTTCATCATCAATCGTCAAATCATATACTGGAACAAGTTTGATTCATTAAGAATCGCACCATCGTTTCTTTCCAATTGTCACAAGTTTGATTCGTATAGAATCGCACAAGTCACCTACCATGAGCTTGTTTGATGTTGGCTCAAGCAGGATTTCCATCTTCGTTGTGATTACTTGAGTATCACTCTGATGTTCTGGCAAAATCATAAGGATAATGCGTGCTCTTTATATATCTCTCGTTATTCACATTGTGTGATATAATAAGCATAATTTTGACAAGTATTCTAATGAGATTTATGGATGATCTCTTTTGGCTCTAGACTCAATAGTGCACTTTGGTTTTAGTGATTGGAGGTTGGAGCAGACTGCCACCTTTTCATTACCAACTAACTCGGAGTGATAAAGTTGATAGAAATGCGTGTAATCTCCATGAGAAATGAAACAGAAATCTTTTGAGAGATTTTGAGTGGCTAGGGAGGGTTGTGCATTGCATCACTAGGTCTATGATGTCAGTTTTCAATGTCAGCAATCATCTTTGTAATTATTGACAGCAGATGTATTGACCCGATTTTTGCCTAAGTATAAGGAGGGCTTCTTTTTTAATTCTTCAACCCTTCAGCGCTTACTGAGACTTCATAACTAGTACCTTGTTGGGGTTTGTTCCAGTACTAGCTCTATCTCAGTCGGTACTTTTCCTGATTCTCGCTTTTTCTCCTTTTGTATCATACCTAAGGACTTCTACACTATCTAGTGGATATCCCTGGGTAGATCCCTCTGGTTCTGGCTGGATCATGAGATTTGAATACCTATGCCTAACTGCCTTATAACTCCATAAATTTAAGCACATGGTCGGTCTTTTAGGAATTCCATCACAATCCTTCCAAAATCATAGAAAAGTTCAATCAAAGTGTTTGATATAAATATCAAAAGATTTACACTTTGAGAGTTTTTTCATCATCACTAAAAGCTCCCTCTTAACATGTGCATCGTAATCGTAGTACATACTAAGTGTGAAGTGCATTGAGTCCATTTTATATGATCACATTTCAATACAAGTTAGGTTCAGTTTAATCACATTTTCTCTCCTTATCTAAAATGTTAATCTCTTGATCTTTTGGATATCAATTGATTAAATGTTCGGGGACAAAATGTTACACAATATCTATCAGGAACATTTTAATGCTCCCCTAAATATTTGAGGAAATATAAGACAGTGTTGAGTACAATAATTTGAAATTTTTTGAATTTACTAAGAAATTCTTGAAAATTTTGTACTCGAGCACTCCTTAATATTACCATAAAGTCTTCACTACATATATACAAATTTATAAGTTTTTATTATGTACTAGGTTTGACATGTTATGATGAGGACATCATATGATAAATCCCCGTACAGTCTCCCACCAACGAATTTTTCCAGGCTCTTTATTAACCTTCTGTTTCTGAGTTGTCGATCAATAGCCTGGATCATAGCTCCTAATCTTTCCCTGTCTACATTTCTCCAAACTGTTTGTGGCAAGTACTCAATCCGGATTTGCTTCAGAATGTCATCAAGAGCAGATCAAACATCGGTGAGTGTACCGTCACTAAACTTGTGGAGTTCATCAATACGCATCAATCTGTTCTTCTTGTCTTTATTCTGATATATGAAGCCTTTGGGATTGGAGTATGCTGTATATGGTGTCTTTCGTTTGAGATCTGATATGCACGTATCCGGCTTTGTGAGGTTGAGCTTCTTTTGGTAACTTTTGATGCCCAATTAAAGATCTTCAACACGCCTTCTGATGGCAATGCTTCTTGTAAACATTCGCAGTGAAACACCCAAAGCTAGACGTTCTTCAATATTGATATTTGTCAGCTTGCCTTAAACAAGAAGCAGCAGCATATCTTCGATGTCTTGAAGGCGAAGCCTGTTGTAATCGCCTTCTTTGAATGTGTACAGCTTGTCGTCATCTCTACGAATAGTGATCCATTCCAAATGTTTCCAATTATGCCATTCCACAATCGTAAGCTTCTTAATTCCAATGATTCTGTTTCTGGAGTAGACATCACGAGCAGATTCCATGTTGACTGCGAATCCATAGAATTGTTGACATTTTCGCCCCCATTGAGAGATGCCCTAGACTGCATGTTTGTCATAAACAATCAGCACTTGACTCCACATGGTGTTTGGGACCAAGTCTTCAATCCATTTGATGTGTCCATAATCTGCAGCCTTTGTCTTTGTCACTGAAGTAGCATAAGTTCGGGTTGAGACTCCACCACTTAAATACGCAAGGTCGTTGTTGATGAAGTGATCAAATGGTATGACATAACGACCTCATAAATTAGGTATCAATGGTAAGGGCTTACAAAGATCATGTGGATATTGCTATCCTTCGGGGTTGTTCCAGTCTAGTTGACCAGTAGTTGATTTGCAGACTTCTTTAAGGAAATATTCAAGTTCAACCAGACTCTTACACGAACCTTTCATTAACTTAAATGTTAGACCGGCTAATAATTACGGAGTCAGAGTATCAACTTTGAGACGATTCAACATGAATACTAAGAAGTCTAGTGGAGTGTCCATCTGTTCATTAAATGACTTACAAGGATCTTCATTCCAAGCTAAAGTGCTTATCTAAGGTTGAACTGGTCCATGTTTAGTAGGCAAAGTTTTGTTCCAATCACGGTCAGAAGTTGGAGGTTTTGTTGGTTTCTGAAACCAATCAGGATGCTGAGTTGAGTCATTAACAGGTTGATCTTTAGTAAATCCTGTATCGAACTCCTGATGTGCAGGTTCTTCTAAGTATTCGTCAGCGTGTATTGGTTCCTCTGCTTGAGCAGACTTGCCAGTAGACTTTTGATGAGATTTGGACCCTTCTTTAGACTTGCCAGTTGACTTGGAAGTCTTCTCCTTTGGTGCACTAGTTGACTCAGGTTCTTTTCCAGCTCTTCTTCTCTTGAACCCCTAGTTTGATCCATCGGAGGGTTCTTCGTCTTCATCCTCATCATCTCGACGTCTTTTAAGCGTGACAGTATCTCCATATGATGCAAGAATGTCTTTGTCAGATTCATAAGCGTCAACCAATTCTTTGTAGAGATACTTCTGTAGAACTGATCTGTCAATTGATTTGTTATTCTCCATTTTGTCTATGAGAATCTTCTTTAGCTCAAGTTCAGATATATTAGCTGCTACAGCATAGGATGTCTTAGCTTCATTGGAAGAACGAATCAGAACTTCAGCTTCAAGTTGTTCATTTACTGACTTCTTAATTCTCGGCAAAATCTTGGTGACTTGCTCTTTAACTTGCACTTTAACTTGCTTTTTGATGATCTTCTTTATATTTTCATCAAGTTTATTGATGAAGTCTTCATTTTTAGCTTGAGCTTTGTCTCTAAGTCTGTCTGACTGTAGTTACATAGCTGTTTTTACGGCTTCATTCATCTTGTTGGCAAGGTATGTATCAACAATACCAGGAATTGATGAAACAGCTTCAGTAAATTGGTTTGTTTGCTTGAATTCTGAGAAATCGTCTTCTAAAGCTTTTACTCTATCTTCAAACTTGAATAAAGAACCAAAGGTTAGAAGATTTTGTAGTGTGGTACTTGGAACAATTATTGGTGTTGAAACAGGTGTTTGTTGCTGAGGTTAAATGTGAGGAATGGGTGGTAGAGGAAGTGTTGTTACAGATGAAAGAGGCATTTCAACATTCGTAGTTACGGGAACATCTACCAGAGAAGTTGACTCAGTGTTCAGATTAAGAATGGAGTCAATACCTGTATCTAGATTAGGGTTGAGCATGTTAGAAATGAAGCCTGATGATACAGAAGAACTCTGTTGTTGAACATCAGGAGTGACAGCGGTGATTATCACATAAGTATCTTCTATGACTTGAGTAGCTTGAACAATAGCATCTGTCATTTCAGTATCTCTTCTTTCCAGATTGACGTTCACGTCCCTGTACAATTCATTTACTTCATCCTCTTCATTCAGCTCTTCTCCCTCAACATTATCTCCTTGAGTTACTTCATCATATGCTTCATCATCAGTAGATTCAAAATGAGAAGGTGTTTGAACCCTTAGATCTGAACCCTCTTCTTCTTTATCTTGTCTTTCTTCTTCATCATGAGTGGAGAACTTAGGATGAACAAAGTCATCACCATCATTTTCTGATTCAGTCTGTTCATTATCATAATCTTGACCATCATCATCTTTATTATCATCATTGTCATCATCGTCTTTACTCAAGCTTACTTCATCATCATCGTCCTCGTCACTAGACTTCTAAGAAATCTGTTCATCTTCAGATCCATATGTAGGTACATCGGGAACCCCTGGTGAAACACCAGTTCCTTCATCTGCACCTGAACCACTGGCGTGAGAGCTATGAAATTGTGTCTTGCTTCTTTTGGTGACGATCTTCATCTGTTCAGCCTCAGACAATGCAATTTCTGATAAAGTCTCTAATCTTTAAGCAGGTAGCTTCTTCTTTCCTGATTTAGCTACCTTAGTTGTAGCATTAAGTCTTTTACCTGGAGAAGCTGTAGGTGCTTGATCAGTCTTCTCCTTGGTCGATCTCCGTACATACTTTGGTTTTGGAATCATCTTTCCAGTATCAAAATCATGATAAGTAATTGACTAATCCGACTCCTACAATTGCTTGATTAGTTAGAGGGTATCAGGGAAAGTATGGCATCGTACTTTAAGAACAGTTTTTCATGCTTGTGGGATGAAATCTCATTTGTTGAGAAATAGGGTCCATTATTAGCCAATGTGCCAGTCCACCTTGTTTCTTCTTAGAATTGATTGATTTTTTGACATGAAGTGGTTGATAATAACTTTGGTGAATCTTGGATAGTACACGTCTTTGTTCTTTTTTGACACCTTGTTCTCGGTTTGATAAACTAAGTCTTCCCATAGAAGGTAGACATAATCAACATTCTTCTGGTGATACATACCCTAAATGATTTGAGCCCGAGAGAGACGAAGTTGATCTAGTCCAGTTACTTTACCACTGAGACATTTGTTGATGATGGTTCCGAATGTTCTCCAAGGTTGATATAAAGTATCAACCTTGACATCAGAGAGTGACTTGATATCTCCAGGGTAACTAAGTTCTCTTATGAAAGCAAGAATTTCCTCTTCAAATGGATGATCTCTAAACTTCTGGCCAGGAAGATTTGGGCAAATCTGGAGCATATCTCTGAAAGTTTCCAAATCAAAAGAGTAACTCTTTTTGTTCATCTTGAATTTGATGCAATGCTTGTGATAGGAAACAGTAGCCCCGAATTCATGCATGTAGATGGCAGGAACACTTCCAGAGATTAAGAAGGCTTGATGAAAAGGTGTGAGAGAAAGAACATCTAAAGCAACTTGAAAAGTGGGTTCCTTGGGCTTGAATGTAGTGCTCAATCTGTAGTTACAATTCCGAATCCTTAGACGTTGTTCTCGTGGAACAAGAGCATCGTCAAGGGCTTGTTGTTGTTCTTTTGTGATACTCATGATTCTGCTAAGAAAGAATCAATACAGTTTATATATAAAACAGGTTTATATAGGACACTATAGAGACCTTTTTAAAATATGACACTTAAAGCATGCAACACATTTAGAGAACTAATTATGGAAAGGATGAACTTAATTTGGGTTAGTTGATTTAATCCAATTTTAACTTGATTAGATTCCAAAGATAACCAATTTTAAATTTGTTATCTAAAACAAGTTTTAAGTCACTTTCTAATTAGATTCTAAGTGTTTATAAGATTTTAGCCTTTTGTATCCTTTAAGTATGATTGAATCTGGTTGATTGAGTGAAAACTGCGAATCCGGTCAATATTAATAACTGCAAGTTCGGTTATTACTAGAATTGCGAGTTCGGTCTTAACAAGAATTGCGAGTCCGGTCACTAAAGAAAAACTGCGAGTCCGGTTAATAGGACAAATTGCAAGTCTGGTTAATAGGATAAACTGCTAGTTCGGTCATTCAATCAAAACTACGAATCCGGTCATAACTTGCCACTGCTAGTTCGGTCATAACAAGAATACTGCGAGTCCGGTCATAACTTGCTACTGCTAGTTATTTTCCCCCCGGTCAAAAACAATAAATCCTGCGAGTCCTGTTAAACTATGACCTGCGAGTTTGGTTAACTCTATCATTTGCGAATTCGATTAATTCTATGGACCTGCGAGTCCGGTTACAACTAACACCTTGTGAAACTGATTCGAGTACTCAAGTGAATTTGCAATCATGTTCTAACATCAAGATTCAAGCATATAGCATCACAGAAATCATATAAACATTTTTTTGCATCTTTACAAATTTGAAACAACAAATGATAAACCAAACGATCATTTAGCGCCTAAAATCAATTCACACCCAAGAACAAACATTCAATATATGGATATCAAAGCACACACACATACAATAATACATTTAACACTTATCCTACACAAAACCCACAAAATTTTCTTACTAGAACTCAAAAACGCACATATTCGACATCAAGAATCAAGCAATACAACAAACGAGATATCCCGATGCAAAACTGATTTACACGAGTCATTTATACCCAAATGAGAACAAAACCCCTCTATTAATTTTCGTTTTCATTCAGTTTTAATTTTGAAGAACCCTAATTTAATTTTTAGGGTTTACGAAATTAAAACCTTGTAAAAACGAGATTCTTTCGAGATGCAACATTATTAGAGTGTAGGGAACAATGTTTTAGTTATACCTTAAGCATGAAATTAAATTAACTAGAAATCGAGTTGGAGGAGATGGCGATTCGAATGAAGGTTTTGGAAAAGAAAAAATGTATAAGTGTTGTGTTTGTGTGTGAGATAAAATGGGGAGGGGTGGAGGTGTTATAATGCATTTTATGTTTTTGACACTTCTGCCCCCTAAAGTTTAAGATCTTTAGCACTTTTCATTTATAAGTTATTTTAGGCATTCTAAGTTAACCAGCTGGCACAAATAGTCCTTGTATTTTTAACTAGCATACCTAACAACTTAAATTTGCACATATTTCCTCTCTACAGCAAAACAATAACATTAAGGCACACATAAGCTAAACGTAATTAACTTTCCTTAAAAGATGATATTCCGATATTGTTTAAAAACCTTTATTCCTTTTATCAAATGACTTTCTGAAAAAGATATTTGACATTTTCTCCTCCTCAAACAATGACTCGTTTTCTATTTAAAGAGATGTAGTCGTTGTTTGAGAAGTCAAATGTCTTTGAAAAGCATTTTCTGATGACAAAATGTTTTATTTTTGAAAATCAAACACCATGAAATAAGATTTTTCTTATTTTAACACATAAACACACTAACACGTACACTCATAGTAATATAGAAAGCACGGATTGTGTTGCAAAGTAAACACAAGCCTTTGCATGGTCATAAAGTAGACCATGCCCGAGAATAAATTCCCGTTATGAGGTCAAGTTTTCTTTTTGAAATACATGCCTTTAAGATGATGACCGGGTTGCTATTTGAAATAATAGCAAGCCATTTGACATGTTTTGAAAACATTTGGAACTTCTGCTCAAACTTCATTTACAGCCTCGTATCATTATTAAATGACATTTCTAAGACCGTAAATGTTATCGATTTTCAGAATACATGCCATTATTACCTCTTTTTATATTTTTCTCATTTTTTAATTTTTTTTGGTTTTATATATTTTAGATTTTTTGTATTTTGTTTTTATAAATGTTTTGAAAATAAATAAATAAATAAATAATATTTTTGGTTTTCTGGTTTTTAATATACATATTTTATACATGATATTTGAATAGGTACCACCACTATATTTCAGCCTCATCTGCCAATTGTTTCAGAGTCTCCGGCGTAAAACTTCGCATTCCCAGCTTGTTGATAAGAAATTCAATTCTTTATCTGCCAAGAGCTTTAGTGAAGATGTTTGCTAACTGATACTCCGTATTGACAAAGTAAAGCTCTACTACTCCGTTCTCAACTTGCTCTTTTATGAAGTGGAATCTGATGTCAATATGTTTTGATCGAGAATGTTAAACATTGTTGCAGCATAAGGCTATAGCGCTTTTGTTATCACCGTACATTGGAATTTTATTGAATCTAAGGCCATAGTCGGTAAGCTGTGATCTCATCCAAAGGACTTAAGCACAACAGCCTGACAAGGCTATATATTCAGCTTCCGTACTGGATATCGCAGCGCTTTTTTGCCTTTTGGATGACCAGTTAACAAGTCTGTCTCCCAATAATTGCATACATCCAGATGTACTTCGTCTAGTATCTTGGCAACCCGCATGATCAACGTCTGCATAAGCTGTTAGAGCAATAGAAGAATCATTTGGATACCAGAGTCCCCTATTTACGGTTCCTCTTAGGTATTTAAAGATTCTTTTTACAACATGTAAGTGCTTTTCGGTAGGCTTTGCCTGATACCGGGCACACATGCATACAACAAATGCAAGGTCTGGTCTACTGGCTATGAGATACATAAGGGTGCCAATCATTCCATGATAGTGTGTAGGATCAACGGCTTTCCCTTGTGTATCTTCATCCAGTTTGGATTTCTCCACCATGGGAGTATCCACGGGGTCACTAGATTCCATACCATATTTTTTCAAAGATTCTAGATGTAACACCCCCAAATTGGGTCGCAGCGGAATAAGGGTCCGGGGCGTGTTACTTCATAGATCAATAGCACAAGATATATAAGAACGACACAAAAAGTCGTTTAAAATGATACATTGGATTTAATGAAAGAGTTGTTACACAAAGCATATAGCTTTACTTGTTCCTTGTTTAATATTACAAAAGTTGACAATACATTTCCCAAAATATGATGCACGTAAATCTTTAAGCGTGCAAATCCCAAAATGTAACCCAATGCATCCTTGGCACCCCGTGCCTATTGACCACCTGAAAACATTGCTTTAAAACGTCAACAAAATTGTTGGTGAATTCATAGGTTTATGTATTTAAATATTCTAGGAAAAAGTAGGATGTTCTGCCAAACATCCTAGAAAGTAATATCTCAAATGTTCAATGCACCATAAGTCAGCTTGTGACCCCAAGAAAGGTAGGGATTGTCATTCCCGATAGATCTATCCACAACACTCGCGCTCACGACACTAGCAACTGACGGTTCATGATAAATATGGGACTTAAGTGGCAGAGAAGGTACTTAGGCAATAATATCAGGCATTAATATCAGGCATAGCATACAGTCTGAAAAACACTTGTGTCCGTAGTAAAATAATCATGTCTAAAATTCACGGTTTCAAATATAGGTATTCACGATCTCAAATCATGTAGTAAACAAATCAAGCTTTAGTAAAAATAATCATGTAACGCTTACGTAGTAGAAATCAATAAGTTCACTTTGTAAAACGAGCATGTATTCCCCTCGCGGGTTTATAAAACATTGAAAAGATTGAAATGCGAGACTATGAACTCACAAAGTATTGAAAGGTAATTGTACTGTAGTAAAATATATGAGTTTGTAAAAGAGCATGTATTCCCCTCGCGGGTTTATAAAACATTGAAAAGATTGAAATGCGAGACTATGAACTCACCTTGAGTAAATGATAATCAACGAAGTATATCACAATAAAAATGCGTCACGGAAATCGTCGAATGCAACCTAATCCAATATAGGTCGTATAAGTACTAATCACATTGAGTAATCTCTACCATGCATAAGTCTATTTAGCTAATCACCATCTAATTGTTTGAGTGAAAACATATTTATAATTGTAAAACATTTATAAATATCTGAATAATGTAATTATAGTTATTCCTGGTAGGGTATTAGTTACTCCTGGTAGTGTTGTAGTTACTCCTGGTAGTTATAGTTATTACTACTGGTAGTATATTAGTTACTCCTGGTAGTGTTATAGTTTATTTTCTAAGTCTGACCCGACTATAATGACCCACTAAATCACATTTTCATGACTCGGGTTCTAAAGAGAATTTATGCGAAACGATATTTTGAACAACTTTCCAGTTCTGTCCGAGACCCGAAACTCGACCGAAATGGGCGAAAAAGCACTCGCATCAGATCTAATGCAGTGTATTAATTAACAAAAAGCCAGATTTTGCCCCCGCCTTACGACCCGTTATCACTCGCTTTTAGTCTTAAAGAACCTCGCGGGAAGTAAAACATCATTCTGAGCAACTTTCGTGTTTCGCCGGAAGGCTGAAACGGACTCGAAAGTGCTCAAATCGAGCTTTTAAATTCCTGACAGCAAGCGTCATGTATACAAGTGCTGGAATTAAATGTTTAAAATATATATCTCGTTTTCGCCGTAACTTTTTCGTTATTTAGAGTTAGAAGCTCTACCATATATCGAAACGATCGTCTCGGATAGCTCTATCATATTTCAAAGCCTGAATTCAGATTTTATGAAAATTCGTTCCTCGTTTGGCGTGCCAAACTTTATGCTCATTTAAATTGCTTTCAAAACACGCTCAAAACTCATTTTTGCATGTTTAAAAGTCCTAATGGTGATTTAAGCTACAATAGAACTAACATATGCATAAAATGAATATTGAAAGAACATAAAGGGTTCTAGATGACCTTATGGAGTATGATGATGATGATTAATGAAAAATAAACCACACCCTTGTGGTTTAAATCCTTGCTTGAAAACAACCCTTGTTTTCCTTATAAAACTCTAGTTTTCTCTTTATGCTTCAACACTTGAAATGGTCATTCAATGCTTGGAAACACCTTAGAATATCTTAGGATGGATGTGTATAGGCGTGTGCTCTTATAAAATCAAGGTATGGATTGAGTATGTTGGGTGTTTGATGCCGTGGGTTTGTAAGAGCCAAAAGAGATGGTTTTTGGTGATTTCTAGTTAAGTGTTTTGCTATCTATGCTTTCTTGCAATGCATACTAGTATATATATGGTAAGCCTAGTCAAAAGAATGCAATAGTATTCAAGAGACAAGATGAGTGATTTAGGGAAATAATTGGTCAAAGGTATGGGGAGCATGGGAGGTATGGCTTCATTAAATGAGAAGTGATGTACCAAAACCACTTGCAAGGTTTTTCTTGTATAACTTTGTACATATAAAAAAAATTTCGGCATATGTATGAGATCTATGATATATTTTTGTAATTTTTGTATTGGGTATAAAAGTGGGTATTTGTTGAAGCGTAGAAAAGTTTTGGTGGTTCCGGGTATGCCTAAACGTATTTTATTACGAAACGTATACACTTTACGTATCCGATAAAAAAATAAAATGAACAAAGTTAATAATTATCCTCAAAATAATTACTTAACCCTTGCTTGATGTAAACATTTAATTGTTTAGTGCCCGCTTACATTGAACGCTAATTTTTAGCTTACGCGATTTAGCTTAACATTTATGATTTAAAGCAAATGCGTACAATACAAAAGGTACATTGGGGATTTATCGACGTCGTCAATGACTTGAAAACACAGGGTGTTATAGACTTCCCCCGTTAAACGAGCCTTGTCCTCAAGGCTCATAATGCAGCACTTGACGACGGTGTGGTCTTGGTGAAGAGGTGTGGATATTTCTTCTTGAATTGATCTTCTCGTTCCCACGTGAACTCAGGACCTCTCTTGGAGTTCCATCGAACTTTGACTAATGGGATCCGACTTCGCTTCAACCGTTTAACTTCACGGCCCACTATTTCTAATGGTTCCTCAACAAAATGAAGCTTGTCATCAAGATGAAGTCCATCCAACGGAACGGCTAATGGTTCGTCGGCATGACACTTTTTCAGGTTGGACACATGGAATGTATTATGAACTCTGCTCAGCTCTTCAGGAAGCTCGAGCTTGTAAGCAACCTCTCCAACCTTCTCTAACACCTTGAAAGGTCCAACATACCTAGGGTTTAACTTCCCCCGTTTGCCAAAACGTACAACCCCTTTCCAAGGCGAAACTTTAAGCATAACTTTATCCCCGACTTGGAATTCCATCGGTTTACGCTTCAGATCGGCGTAACTCTTCTGTCGATCACGAGCGGCTTGCATCCTTTGCTTGATCTGGATGATTTTCTCAGCTTAGAGGTCCTGAACAGTTCTGGACCGAAGGATTTCAGCTTCTCACAACTTCAGTCAACAAAAGCAGGTGGAACGACACTTTCGACCATAAAGTGCTTCGAATGGTGCGGCCTTGATGCTAGCGTGATAGCTATTGTTGTATGAAAACTCGACTAATGGCAAATGGTTAACCCAACCCTTTCCAAAATCGATCGCACAAGCACGCAACATATCCTCGAGAGTTTGAATGGTCCTCTCGCTTTGCCCGTCTGTTTGTGGATGGTACGCACCGTCTGTTTGTGGATGGTACGCAGTACTCATATCCAAATTAGTACCCAAAGCGTTCTGAAGTGACCTCCAGAAATTTGATGCGAATCTCGGGTCGCGATCACAAATTATTGAGACAGGTATTCCATGTCTCGTGACCACCTCCTTTAGGTACATTCTTGCAAGTTTATCCAAAGGATCGGTCTCTCTCATCGGTGTGAAGATCGCAGACTTAGTAAGTCGGTCAACGATCACCCAAATGGTGTCGTAGCCTTGCGACGACTTAGGAAGCTTTGTAACAAAATCCATGGTGATGTTGTCCCACTTCCATTCGGGTATCTTGGGTTGTACCAACAATCCTGATGGCCTTTGATGTTCGGCCTTGACCTTAGCACAGGTCAAACACTTGCTAACATAGGTGGCAATGTCGGCTTTCATGTTGGGCCACCAATATAGCTTCTTCATATCTTGGTACATTTTGTCAGAACCCGGATGAATAGAGTATTTTGATTTGTGGGACTCGTGCATGATTACAGTCCGTAAATCTCCATAACAAGGTAGCCAACTCCTGCCATTGAGGCATAGGGTTCCATCCGTACGTGGTTCCAACTTTTGTTCCCTAATCGCTTCTGGAAATTTAGCATTTTCAATCAACATTCCCCCAACGTCTTCACTCTTAATGTTCTCTGGTTTTCGCGCTTCAGTCTGAGCATTCAAGATTTGCTTAGGAAGATCCAAGCTAATAGTCATGACTAAAGCTCGAACTCTTAACAGTGGATCTCGTTCTTTCCTGCTCAAAGCATCAGCAACGACATTTGCTTTCCCTGGGTGATAACGAATATCGCAATCGTAATCACTAAGCAATTCTAACCATCGGCGTTGTCTCATGTTCAACTCCTTCTGATCTAGAATGTGTTGTAAGCTCTTAGGATCAGTGAACACTGTACACTTGGTACCATACAGATAGTGCCTCCAAATCTTAAGAGCGAACACTACTGCTCCAAGTTCTAAGTCATGAGTCGTATAGTTCTTCTCATGAATCTTCAACTGGCGTGATGCATAAGAAATCACCTTTTCTCTTTGCATTAACACAGCGCCCAAACCCTTGATCGAAGCATCGCAGTATACGATAAAATCTTCGTTTCCTTCGGGTAAAGCCAGAATTGGTGCACTACACAACTTCTGCTTCAATAACTGGAACGCTGCTTCTTGTTTGTCACCCCACTCAAACTTGACCTTCTTTTGAGTGAGCTTGGTCATTGGTTTGGCGATCTTTGAAAACCCTTCAATGAATCTCCGGTAATACCCAGCAAGACCTAAAAATTGACGAATCTCCGTTGGTGTCTTAGGAGATGCCCAATCTTTAACGGATTCGATCTTGGCTGGATCCACATGAATGCCTTTATTATCAATCACGTGACCGAGGAACTGTACTTTGGGAATCCAAAATTCACACTTGGAAAATTTTGCATACAACTCCTCTTTCTTCAACAACTCCAATATTATCTTCAGATGCTCTTCGTGCTCTTGCTTGTTCTTGGAATAGATCAAAATATCGTCAATAAAGACAATTACGAATTTGTCCAGATAAGGTTTGCACACTCGGTTCATGAGGTCCATAAACACAGCAGGTGCGTTGGTCAAACCAAACGGCATAACTTGGAATTCATAATGTCCATATCGAGTTCTGAAGGCAGTCTTCGAGATGTCTTCTTCTCGAACCCTCAATTGGTGATAACCTGACCTTAGGTCGATCTTCGAGTAGACACTCGACCCTTGAAGTTGATCGAATAAGTCATCAATTCTTGGTAGCGGATAACGGTTCTTCACCGTTAGTTTGTTTAGTTCCCGATAATCTATGCACATCCGTAACGATCCATCTTTCTTCTTGACGAATAGAACTGGAGCTCCCCATGGTGACGAACTAGGTCTTATAAAGCCTTTGTCGGAAAGCTCTTGTAGTTGATCCGCCAATTCTTTCATTTCTGATGGGGCCAATCGATAAGGTGCCCGTGCTACAGGTGCAGCACCAGGTACTAGATCGATGTGAAATTCCACTTGTCTGGTAGGTGGAAGGCCTGGCAAGTCCTCGGGAAATACTTCGGGAAAATTTTTGACGATCGGTACATCTTGCAGTTGCTTCTTCTTTGACTTGTCTCCAGTCTCCTTGACGGTAATATGTGCCAAAAAGATAAGAAATCCTTTTTGCATGTACTTCTGCATTTTAGTGGACAAAATGATGTTCAATCGCGTCACATTTCCCTGATTACTTTCGTCACCATGTATGATTAAGGTTTCATTTCCCCAGGGAATGCG
>BQNB010052975.1:0-40237 GCA_026074375.1 Tanacetum coccineum
ATAAATAGTGATAATTAAATCTTATTTAATTATTTTTGTTTCTATAATCTCACGAGGACATTTCAGTCACTTTCTGTTTGTTTTCGGGTCTCGAGCAAAACTAAAAAGTTGTCCGGAATGTCGTTTTACATCAATTTGCTTTAAAGTCCGAGCCATGAAAACGTGATTTAGCGGGTCGTTTTTGATAAGTCAGCTCAGGAATAACATATATCTTTTTCGTTTTCAAGTCGAATAAGTTAAAAATAACTTTGCACATGAGAGATGTGATAATAAATATGATTTATTATTTAAAATATGTTCCAAAAATTTTACCGGTTACGTGGTAATCGCTTTTATGTGAAAATAAAAGACTAAAAGTCAAAAGTCAAGTCAGACCCAAAAAGTCAAAGGGTAAAATAGTGCTTTAAAATTTCGAAAATTGCCGGATGTTACAGTACCTATCCCTTAAAGAAATTTCGTCCCGAGATTAAATTTGTATTAACCGTTTGTGTGACCAAGAAAAGATTTAAGATTTAATAAACCAGTTCTAAACAAGACGCTGATAACTTTATTCAGCAAAATTTAAATGTTTCGACACTTCTCCATATACCAAAAATTTTGGTTAAGTTTGACCAGGATATTTAATCCATCAAAATAGGTATCTCAAAAATATCATTACAGATCTTATGACTGATATAACCGCGTCATGAAGAAAGTCTCTTAACAGTGACAACATCGAAGGAGAAAGTGTAGTCGCGTGAGTATGTCTGTATAAGGTTTCAAATATTCAAGGACGGGATCTCGTTTCTGATATCTGTAATCTTCGATGATTAATAACGGACGAGGCTAATTGAAGTAAGTATCTGACTTACTTAGGCAGTACTAGAATGTTCGCGGCCTAAGTCTTCCTACTAGTGGCCCGAACTGAATAGTTCGACTATCTCTTTCGTCGATAGGTGTTTATCGGGTTTAAGGGGGGTTGCATTACCTATTGGATAAAGTTGTACCAGCTGGGACCGCTCCAGGACCCAACAGCAGCGACCATAACGTCAATAACTATAACAAATGGTGATGGGATGCCGAGAATGAGGACATTTCGAGAAACAATGGGAGGAGCTCGCGGAAGAGCTTATGCGATAGACGGCGGATTATGGTACTCAGTCGTTAGTTCGAGGATGAATCAACTCCATTAGTTCAAGTGTGTAACAAGTCTGTTAGTTCCACAGATAGTTCATGATTGTAAGGATTCGTAACGGCAAAAGTAATAACTTAAGAATGAGATCATGTAGTTCCAAGCGAGGCCTTAAGATTTCTGCGGTGTGGCAAGACACTATTGTGCTTCTAAACCTTTCTAACGGATTCCGGTGATTATCGGGTTCGAGTTCGTACTCGTTTCATATCGGATACCATTAAGCCCACTCATTTATAATTCATTACTTACATAAAGGAGCGTCCTAATTTATGTAAGTAAGAAATGATAAACTTATGGTTCGGGGATTTACAATTTATTTATTTAAATGAAGAGGCGTCCCAATCCTTTCAAATAAATAGATTATAAATCATCCTACTTAATAATTCCCGATGCAATACGCGTACTCACATAACCTTTAAGGTGATGGATGACATGACGATGCATGTGCTCTAATGAATATGGGACGAGTGTTCCAAACTCGTCTTCGGAGACGGGGAGTAAAACTACCAAGGAATATCGACCTAGAGTTCAAGATAGTTAATGAGTACTCGGTTAGAGTAAACAAGGTAAAGGTCTCTATGAACGAGTCAACATAGCGATTATCATATCAATCCTCCTATTACAAGTCCCGCCCATACAAGACTTGTAATACATAGATTCATCAAGACCCGCCCCTACAAGTACTTTTAATACTTAGATTCAAATACATAATATCTCAATGTAACAAACTATTACTGGGCTTTTAGTTCACAAAGCAATTATCATATCAATTCCTCATATACAATTCCCACCCATCAAGACTTGTAAATACTTAGATTCCAATACATAATTCCGTGTAAACATAAAATTATGAACGGCCTCCTTATAATACGAAATAGAATACAGATATGAAGAAAAATACTATTCAATAGATGACCATTGTTTAACTAACCATGTCTGAGAACGTAATGTGATACCATTGTGCAAGCTCACAAAGTCTAAGAAGAAAAATGCGACCATGTGATAACTTACAATGTCTGAGGAATATATGAAACCATTGGTGCAACTCACCAAGATTTAAAGAATGTTCAAGTATTTTATATAATTAACTCTTATAATAAATGACACGTACGATATCACTCAAAAAAAGGAATGCAAGCATATATATTATCTAGTATGAATCATGTAAGCACATTAAGGTATACAAGTGAACCAAAGCAAGTAAGGCATGTAGTATAGGTAATCACATATGAAAAATGTTTGCTGTGAGCAATGCTTTGGTGAAAGCGTTATAGTCAAGTGGTAAAATTATTCAACCTAGTTCCCATAACCAGTGCACTGATACCAATCTGAAACAACCCAAACATAAATGTAGCAACCAGAAAAAACATGGGCTATAAACACACATTGAATGTTGTAGAACGATTGGCAGAACTGCACAATAAGCAACATGCACAAACGAAAAACTTAAATGCTCGATCAATAAGTTACCGGATTAATCTAAACGACTAAGACCACTAGCCTAGGATAATGTATTTGGGTTTTCCGATGGATGAGTTACATCAACGCGTCACGTTGATAAATGACTTAGATTTCAAAGTTATAATATTGGTGGATGGTTTACATAAAATAAATATCGAAAAGTAACGCAAAGTATGTAATATATTTCGTATAAAATACAATATGAAACATAACAATTATCTAACTCATAGTCGAGAATTATATTAACAAAGATAAACATCCAAAGAATAAATATGAAGTATATAATACTTTGCACGTATTACAAAAGGAGTGATTAAATAATTAAAACCAAAATAGTTTGTACACTTTATCGGATATCTCCACTTCCATAAAAAAAAAAGTTCTTGCATAGATGTAAACGTACGTTTTAATATTACAAATTAATTCAAACGATGTCTGTAAAACTTTAACAACAGTTATATAGATATCATCTAGTTGACATTAATAAAATAAATAAAATAATATTTTATAAATTTTGTATTTCGTCTTCTGACGGTTGTAGCTAAAATAGTATGTCACTTTGTAAAAGTATAGTTTATCGTTCGTATATGTCGGGGGTATATTGAATAATACAATTTCACTAATCTTAAAACTAAATAAATTCGTCCTTTTATCGGGTTTCTAAGATAATAGAAATTATAGATTTTTCGTCATGATCTGTTCGTTTATAAACGTTTCCATATTTATAAGATTGAATGTTTTTTCTCTTAATAAACCAAATCAATATTGTAAACACCCGCGTGTTTAAAATATATATAAATATATTTTTATATCTAAACTAAACAAAATAATAAATATTACATTTATTTAACCATTTAAACCATTATATCCGGTTTTATATTTATAAAATCCTACGATATATTTATTTGTCGATTATATAAACCATACGCACCCTTGTTGTTTTCTACTAACCCAAACGCACCCTTACGGTGTTTCTGCTCACCCAAACACACCCTTAGTGGTTTTCTGCTCACCCAAACACTCCCTTATACGTTTAAACAGTCAACCAAACGCACCCTATGTTGTGTTTATCATAACCAAATGTGCCATATGTTGTTCCTATCAAAACCAAACGCACCTAGGCTGTTACACAGCCAACCAAACGCACCCTATGGAAAATATGTTAAACCAAACGCTCATAACTGCTAAACCAAACGCCCCTTTTCGGTAAACCAAGACCCAAGCGCACCCTTTGTGGTATTTCTTGGTAAACCAAACGTACTCCTATTGGTTTTTCTGTTAACCAAACGCACCCCTATTGTGCTTTCTGCCAAACCAAACGTACCCTTGTGGTGTTAACCACATAGACAAACACACCCTTGAGGTGTTAACAGAACTAAACGCTACTTGGTGCTGAACCCGGATCCAAACGCACCCTCTCGATGCCGTTTTATGTTAAGCCACACGCACCCTGGTGGGTTTGTTAGAACTAATCGCATAACCCGTCTTGGTGAACCCTAGCCCCAACCACGCGCGCAAACCCTCGTGGCTGACAGAGACAACCAAAACGCAACCCTGTTGGGTGGCTGCGATAGCCATACGCACCCCAATTTGTGGGGTAGCAGTGGTGTATGATAGGTGGTGTGGGGATTCGCGGTGGTGGTGCGTGGGTGGGGGTGGTGGAGTCGAGGGTGATTGTTAGTGACGTGGTGATATGTGGGTTATGTGGGTCGTCGTGGGGGTGGTGATAGAGATGGAGATGAAGGTGGTGGTGGTTGCGATGGGAGTCGACTGGTGGTCGATGATGGCGCGTCGCAGCGCGTAGTGGTGGGGATCGGGTAAATCGGGTGATGGGGAGGCTTTTGGGACTTGGTTGGAAAACTCACCGAAAAAGTGGCGACTGCGGTGGTGGCCGGAATGGTGGCCGGAAAAGATGACCGGAGGTGGCGCCGGAAAAAGGGAGGAGGAGAGATGAGTGTATGTGTGTGTGTGTTATATAAAAATGAGATGAAAAAAATATGATAACTTTTATATATATATTTATATTTTAAAAGTTATAAAATAAATGTGACAAGTCACAAAAAGATGAGGATTACTTTTGTAAATATTTTCACAGGGACCAAAGTGTAACTTTTGTAACATAACGGTTCGGGTCTCGTTTAGGCCACTTGGCGAATGTTTTAAAATACGAAACTTATGCCATTGCGTTCCAAATTATATTTTCGATAAAAATGAGTATTTACTTGATAGTATTTCATAAATATTTTTATAACATTTATAAAAATATTTGTTATTTATTTGGTGACCCGGTAATGCCTTGTCCGAAAGTAAAAATGAATATTAACATGAATATCCGCGTTATCAACAAACGCTTTTGAATAAAATGTTAAATGATTTTATTTAATATTTTTATTAAATAAATAGTGATAATTTAAAAATAAATGTAAATATTTTTTGTGTGTCGTAACGCGTTTGTTTGCGTTGGTTCAAAATTATGCGAGGGTATTTCGAGTTATTTTCTACTGCTTGTTTTCGGGTCACAGCCAAAACTAAAAAAATTGTCCCGAAATGGTTCGTTTTACATCAAAATTGTTTTTGAGTCGTGAAACGTGATTTAGCTGGTCGTAATTTTATAAAGTCCAAACTAAGAAATAACATTTATCTTCTCGTATTTCAAAGTCAATTAAGTTTAAAAATAATTCGCATCATGAGAGATATATAATAATAACTAAACGATTAATTATTTAAATAAGATTCGGAAACATTACCTGGTATTTTTTGGACCGTATACATGCGGTAATCGCTTTTATGACAATAATAAGACAAAAGTCAAAAAGATCAAGTCAATACCTAAAAAGCAAAGGTTAAAAAAGACATTTAAAATTTTGAAAATTACCAAAAAGGATATTACAGAATCACATGAAAAGTGAACTATTAAAACAGGTAATCAAGATTTAGAAAAAGTGTATTTGTGAAGAGTTAAAGTTTTAATCTCTTTAATGTCACACAAATGTGTGATAAAAAGCATAGTGTTACTTTTAATGACACTGAATTGTATTGATTTATCTCTAAACTTTAAATTTTATTGATGAAAGTTCAAGTTTTTACTAAGAGTTCCTAGAAAGAACAATATGTATAAGTGTTGATTAAAAGAAGCAAAGTTTATCCTAAAGAGGTTTTAACCTGCCTTTTCTGCTAAAAGCCCCATCAGATGACACTAAACTTTGGTCCAAAGACGATAAGACATTCCATATATTAAAAACCATGAAAAAATAGGATTAAATGAACACTAGTAAAGGGGTTTACCTTCCAAACTAATTAGAAAATGAACAAAACCTATGTATACATGTCAAAAGTGAGAACGCAGCACAGAGCCTCTTGTTTGTCCAAAACAGAGAACTCAATCATTTTCCTTTACATATGTTTGCTATGGACCTGTTTGGATACCAACATTTGTAAAAAATCGTTATGAAGAAAGAAGTATTGCCTAGTTGTAACAATGCCAGCAGTAGGTTTAACATGTGTATTATATTCTAGCAACTAATGTGAGACTCGTTGCACTACTTAAGTCCATTATAACTGTAATAGAAAATCTAGATAGAATCACAAGCTTAAGGTGATTAGATGTGAATAATGGAACTGAGTTCAAACAAAGAAATAAAACAGTTTTGTGAGATGAATGGTATTTTGAGGACAATTAAGTATAGCTAGAAACTCCTCAACCAAATGGAGTTGCTAAGAGGGAGAAATGGGACAAAAATTGAAGCAGCTAGGACTATGCTACTATTCTTAAGTTCCAACTACTTTTTTGGGTTAGTAAACCCGTTTAATTACTTGCTAGCTAAGTGCAAAATAGCGTGAATTAGTTAAGAAGCCTCCAAAACAAGACCCTCATATGACCTTTTTCATGGTAGAACACCAACTTAAGTTTTATAGAGACCATTTTTGTATTCCAGTTACTATTCTTAATGACCATGAGAATACTTAGGCAAATTATTGTAAAATTTGAATGAAGGTTTGCTTATTGTTGAATACTCTTTGAATAGTAAAGCTTTAGAGTATTCAATATAGAATACAAGGATAGTATAGCAGAAAACTTAACATATTAGGTTTAGTAAAGTACCTTAATGATGTAGGTAGTGTACCAGATTGACTATATTTTTGATATTGATGCACAAACACGAACAGTGAATTATGAGCAATTGTTGCAGGTACACAGTCCTAATAGTATTGCAGGTACAAAGAGCCAAGTGATAATGTATTTCAAAGCGAGAAAGGAGACATAACTTGTCCCAAAGATTACATTTTTGCTACCATTATGGGACTGCTGTCCACCAAATTCCCAACGATCTAAAGAGTTCTCATAGATAGATTGATCCAATACTCACCTTCAAAATGATGATGGAAAGAAGGTTGATGAAGATCCAAAGAAAGAAGATGAATGTAATTATCAAGATAAGGAAGAAAATGTTAACGCACTAACACTGTAAGCTGAGGCACAAATGATGTTTAAAGTTATTGTGGAAAAAACAAGCATTGAATTCCAATTTGATATAAATATGCCTGCTTTGGAAATTATAGCCTATATCTTGACTTCTATCAAGATATGATGAATGAATGATGATGCCAGATGTTGACATGAAAAATTTGGATACTGTAGATAAAGAATATAAATCCTAAAAACATTATAATTTTTGTCACATCTTTACGTTATTGATAATCACATAAATATAAAACGTTCAACGTAAAATTAACGTAAACAAGTATTTAGAATAAATACACATTTTTCCAACAATTACATCACTTAAAGTTAAAGGTAATGGAAATAAATAAATGCTTAATGGGATTTTATGATCAAAGAAAATTTTATTCAACCTCCAAACTTTAGAAATGTATTAAAACAGGTTTATAAACTACAAAACATTTCTACATTTAAAAGAAATATTTTATTCAAAATAAACGAAATTGAGTTTTTATTAAATTTTTTCGAACCTAAAACGGCTAGAAAAGGTCCACTACACACCTCCCTATGGCATATGTAACAAAAAAGAGGAGCGCTGAAAGAGGCGCCCTCCCATAAATACATGTGCGGAGGCCCCCTTAATTATAAATAGGGGCAGTCACCCTATTATTAAGGGCCGCATAGACTATCCGCTCCTCTTTCTTGACCAATAAAAACTAGACTATTCCTCTCTTTTTTTCTCACCTTTGAACTCATTTCAATCTGCTTAAAACATCCCACACATCCTCGGTCTAAAATCCTTTTTGATCAATTAATCATATCTTTGTTCCAAGTGATCCAAGCTCAATTCCTCAAGTGCAGAGAGAAGAATACTTCCATCATCCAGTGAAAAAGTAATACACACCCAAAAAAATTCCATATTGGCAATCTTATTGCAATCCATGTCAAAACCCTGTAATCTTTTGTCAAATCTGTAAAGTTATGTAGTTTGTAAGGATTTGGTGATTGATTGTAAGTATCGTTGAATCTTGGTGATCCTTTTTAGTAGTGTTAGATAGTTTGTATGATTATAAGTAGTGTGGTAGAGAAGTTGAGAATGGTGGGTGAAGTATTGAAGATTGGAAGAAGTTGTGTAGTCGTGATCAAGGTGAGAATAAAATTTGTGAAGTGAAGTTGTGAAGGTAGATGTAAGTTGTGAGAGTCACGTGAACAAGTCGTGAAGTTAAGTTATGTGATAGATTGTTGTCTAGCTAAAGATTAGAACTCGACATCTACTTAGTGGTCGGAAAATGATATAATCAAACGATTGTGTTACGAATTATCTCCGCCATAAGGTGAGCTTATGACATAGTGAAGAAAACTCTCGAGATGGTGCTACGGAGTGGAGTGGCCGAAGAAGAGCCCTTCGTAACCAAACACTAAAAATCCTTTGTGTATTGCGGTTAATCTTTCCAACCTCTTATCTTTTATTTTACTTCTACTACTTATTGTACATAGTTCATATTGTGCAAGTAATGAATTCACACAAAAGACGAATACTAAGTTTTATAAACAAACATTAACATTAAATTAAAAAACGGTAAACTATTCAACCCCCCCCCCATCTAGTTATTGCCACAATTGGTATCAGAGCCAACGTAAAAACAAGATACTTAAATAAATTTTATTTATAACTTGAAACGATCCTATTAGAATCAGGAAAAATATTTAGAATGGGCAATTATGCAAGACCACCACTTTTTGAAAGTAATAGGATTGTATTTATTTGGGAAAAATAGATTCGAAACTTATGTGAAAAGTCAAAAGATCAAAGATTCTTTGGCATGTTTATTACCGATGGTGATTTTCCTCCTATGTCAATTTAATCCCGAAACAAAAAAGATGGAAATTTGTATCTATACACAACCATAGAATGAACTTAAAAAAAGAAACTTGCAAAAAATAATCAAGCTAAAAATGGTCAATTGTATAATGCTTTGTGCCACTTAAAGAATACCGAAAGAATTTATGTGTCACACCCAAAAGAAATTTGGGATACTTTACTACAATCACCATACAAAGAAAATAATCAGTCAAAGCTAACAAAATAGATCTACATTTTCAACAATAATGAACCAATTTAGATTCCGGAAGAGGAATCATATAAAGATATATGCATATTGCTACATTTAACACTATTAAATTACTCATTCTAAAAAGCACTTGAAGAAATTTTTCTAGCAAGAAATATGTTTAGAAAATTCTTAGACACAACACCCAAAATGACGCGTGAAATGCACCGGGATTGAAGAATCAAAGAATCGCTAACCAACCTTATCCTTGACGAGCTATATGGAAACTTGAAAGTTTATGAAGAAGTAAATTACGAAAGAGTGTAGAAACGGTTAAAGGCAAGAAAGAATAAAGTAGATCAACTTGGCCATTAAAAGTGAAAAAGGGAAGTAAGTGATGAAGATAGCTACAAGTTTACGATAGTGGAGCACTAAGAGTATGCTAAGCCGTTAAAAGGACTTCAAAAATTCTTCAAGAGACGAAGGAAGAGTTGCAAGACAAACCACGAGGCGATAGAATAAACATTCCAAATATAAGTATAAACGATGTTTATGATAAAAGAGAAAGGAAAAGTTTAGATTTGGTGACCCCCAAATCTTTTCATTAGCGAATGTTCAAAGCCAGCCAAATGAACACCGATCAAAGAGCATTTCTTGGAGGAGTAATGAGCGACAATGGAGAAGAAGAGGTGGAAAAGACTAAAAGATGAAGCATGGCCTTGTAGCTCAGCGTCTCCTATGAAAAATGCTTAGGAGTAAACTTGGAACCAAGATGAATGGATTAAAGAATAGTGATGTCAAAACACATGACCGGTAATCGAAAGTTTTTTTTCTTCATACAAAGCATACAACGGAGGTAACGTAATTTTCGAAAGCAACTTACGCGGTAAAATCATAGGCAAATGTACGATTTCTCAAGACTCCTTAATAATTAAAAATATTGAGCACGTAGATACTAAAACTTATAAATTGCTTAGTATAGTCAAATATGAGATAAAACGTTGCAAACTAATATTTTAACCGAACACGATATTCAAAATAATCAAAAACAAAAAAGTTATAGGTAAAGGAATTATGTAAAGGAGGCTTATATGTAATTGAAACTGGAAATAAACCAGAAGACCAAAATATGCCTTGCACCATTAGATGAAAAAATTCCACACTATGGGCAATAGAAGATTAGGTCATGCTAATATGCAACTAATTCAATCATTAGCGTCTAAAGAATTAGTTAGAAATCTACCTAAACTTAAATACGACCAACATTTTTGTGATGCTTGCAAAGTTGGAAAGCAAGCTCACGTAAGTCACAAGGCCAAATACAGTCTCAACACAGATGCTTAGAACTACATTCGCATAGGATTTGTTATGGCCCCTCCGCCATATGAAGCTTATGGAGGAAATTGTTATCAACCTAGTAATTGTAGATGACTAATCTTCAGATACACTTAAACTAGATACTTAAGCAAATAAAACCGAAGCCTTCGAAGAATTTGAAATATATATCAAAATTATCCAAAACAATTAGGATGTTCTATTTATCAATTAGAACGATCATGGTCCAGGAATTTGATAATGAAGTACAATTTGGAAAAATATTGTTTATTTAAACAAGATATCTCACAATTATCTGCTCCTCGTGACTCCACAATCAAATGGGGTATTTAGAACGAAAAAAAAAATCGAACCTTACAAGAAATAGCAGAACCATGTAAATAAACAATCCATATCCTCAAAAATTTTGGTGACAAAGATAGCGATCCGATACATCAACTTAATAATAAAAGAGTTTACTATTATGAACGTCTTTTTGGGAAAAACACATCCGAGTTGTTTAAGAGGAAGGATAACCAAACCTTACACTATTTTAGAGTATTCGGAAAGTAATGCTTTATTCTAAATACAAACGATTTACCTAACCAATTCGACCCAAAGTCGTATGAAGGTGTTTTCCTAGATATTCGCAAATGTAAAAGCTTGGTACGATCGACTAAAATCTTACCTTATTAAACGATGTATTATTATATGGGAAATGGAAGTATAAAACTCTCATCACTAAAATGATAAGACTCCAACAACCTTATCGTCCAAATATAATGTTTGATGACATTATATTCGCACAACTGTCAAGAAATGTGGAAGACATTGCCAAGATCATGCATGATGAGTTTAATAAGTATGATGGGGGAGGAAACAAAACGTTTTCTTAGTATAACAAAAATAAAACAATTAAATTATTGGAGAATATTTTTCCAACATCAAATAAATTAAGGAAATGCTTAAGAAATATGGACTAGAAGACTCTAAGCCAAAGAAAACCCCCATGTCTACGGAAACTAAACTCACATGTGACGAAAAAAGGCGAGCTGTATAGTTCATACCAAATATAGAGGCATGATAGGTAGTTATATTAAACAATAACCGGCAAGTAACCCGATAATCATGTTAGTGATTATGCCTTTGTGCCTCTATCAAGAGGATCCTAAAACTCTCACCTAGAAGCGTAAGCTATCTTCCGATCCATTAAAGGCACTAACAATTTGGGATTAATGGTATCCCAAGGGAAATCACGGCAATAAAAATAATAGATACATGCATAATCGGATCATGCGGGAGCTTACGTGATGCGCAAGAGCACATAGTAGGTGTTTGCACATTCATGGGATGTTGTTTAACATCTTGGTTTTCAAAGAAGCAAACCGCTCTTGCTATCTCCACAACCGAAGCGCGTAGTGTAGTGACAGGAAAAAAGAAAAAAAAAAAAAAAAAAAAAAAAAGGTATGTCAACAAGCACAATGGATGAAACAAGCAACTCATAGACTATGGCATAGGATAGACAAAATATTCCAATACTGTGTTACAACAAAGGGTCTATAGACATAATAAAAATTCCTTTTCAACACTCCCGAACTAAACACATAAAGTACAACACCAACTTCCTTCATGATAATGTTCAAAAAGGAGATATCTCTTAGAAAAGGTCTCATCGGAAGACAACATAGCCGATATTCTAACTAAGCCACTTAAACTAACCTTTAACATACTTACACTTAGGTCCTTAGGAATGATGGAACAAATTGACTAAGTTTTCAGCACTAAAAATTAAAATAACTATTTGTGCAATAATCTGAGAATAATTTCACAACAGGTGGCGGCCCCCTTAATATCAAAGGGCAGCCCCATTAATTTTAAGGGGCCGGTGATTGGGCCGTTTTCACCATAAATATATAGATAATATATAATATAGTCTAAAAAATGCAACGAGATCATGCTACCGAGAAGTAGTTGTAGAATGGTTCCATGAAGGGTTTATTTATCCCCAACGAGGCTAGGAACTGGAAAATCGATACAGTCGGTAGATTTGAGTTTTGAAGAAGGAATTGATTATGAGAAGGGGAAAAAGTCAAATTAAACAATAACAAATAAAAACTTACAGAAAAACCTAGAAAATATGAAATTAAACTAGAAAACGAGACCAGCCGAATCCCGAACAAAGGGGGAAAAACCTAAAATCTTAAAAATAACCCTACGAAGAAATTTTTGCTTCTAAACTACTCTACGGGACAAATAACGAAGAATTAAAAAGACTAGACCGAAAACGGAGTTCGTTTGACCCAAAAACGAGTCAAGACAAATCCCGCACCCCCAGAAAACCGTACCGACTCTTTAAAAAAGAAAAGTTGTAAAAAGACTCCAACCGAAATTTTTTGTATTTTTTCCTACAAACAAGATGACAAAAGAAAATTTTCTAAAAAAGCAAAATCTATTTTTTGATAATTTTTTGTTACTTTTTATGAATTAAATAAACTTAAAAACGAAATTAAATATATAAAAAATATTAAAACTATTCTAAAAAATTCTAAAAATTTATTTCTAAAAATAATTTTATACTATGATAGTCCAAACGAAAAATGCAAAACACAAAGTTTTCTTAACAAATAAGCCCCGAATTAAGCAGTTTATCAGCTTATAGAGCTCACAAGCCGCAAAACACCTATATATCCAAGCCCTTGAGTCTTTAACGAAAAAGACCTAGGGTGCAGTGGTAAGGAGTGTTATAAAAGGGGGATCGTATCGATTGGTCCCGGGTTCGAGTCTTGCTCACCCGGGCCAATTGTCTTTCCCCCTTTTTTTTCGAAAACTCAAAGAAGCAAAAGTTGTTAAGGCTCGTAGGGGGCTTAACAACTGAAGTCTTCTACAACTTTTGTTGGATAACACTGTTGAATAAGCATAAAATGAATCTAAAAACTCGACGAGCAATAGCTTTATTGGCTTAAAGTGCTAAGAAAATGCTAAGTCCTATTTTGGTCTTAGGGTTCATAACTAAGCCAGGACTGTAAGGATTAGAATAAACTAAAAAGGCGCTAATTCTAACCTAAATAAACTAAAAAAGGTAAAGTGCTAAACTAAATAAGCTTAGAACATAGCTTAATGGCATAATCAAATTGTAGCAAAAAAAAACGAAAATGGCAAAACTATGGGACAAATCAGCTAGGGAAAAGTGCAACAAGATAAACAACTAACTAATTTTACACTAAATAAGCTATTGGACACAAAATGGACATTCCCCACAGCTTACGAAATAATAAGCTGTAAAAGCAAAAATGAGAATTAAGACAGATCCCCTATACCTAAGTAATGCAGAAACAGCCAAACGCAAGTTTTGGCTTAAAAATAAGCAGACTAACAAAGCTAATAAGTCTAAAAATCAAGAGGGGTTAATCAGAGCTAATAGGCTCTTGAAATAACTAATAAATTGGGCATAAATGGACTTAAAATACCAAGAAAAATTGGCTTTTAAAATCTTCCCCTTTGCATAAAAATGACAGACAGGGACCAGAGGGAGATTTAATCCTAAAACAATGGGCTTATTTAGACAGCTGTTAAAAGCTGACAAAATACGCTCATATGCAAAAGATAGCTAAACAGTTCAGTACCCTAGCTTATAGGGAACTTGTGCACAAAGTTTGACATGTTTAAAACAAAAAAAAACTTGCTATTTTTAGGTGAAAAAGGTCCTTTTGGATTTTTAAAACTGCCCACCTAAAAGGACTTGGTGATTTTTGACATTATACAAGTCAAAAGAACAAAGCTTGTTTGACAAGCCTTTTTTCGACACAATAAACACACTCATTGACCTTAAACTCAAGCCACAAGTGCTTAACTGAATAAGTCACTTGTGGTGTCTTCCTAAAATCCCACAGATTTGAAAAAGGATTTAAATAAAACCTTTGAAAAACAATCTTGAAACCTTGAAAACTTTTGAAAAGCCTTTAAATAAGCTTATGACTCAACTAAATATACCTCAACCCATGCACATACATTTTGGACCCGTTTTTAAGGTTATCCCAAACACCCCTTAATCATTGAAAAAGGTTAAAAACTTATATAAAAAATAACATAAAACTGAAAATTCTTGCAGTTACTAATACTACTTAAGCTAATTAAGACAGTAAAGAGATAAAAAGCAAAGAAATTAAGCACTTTAAATGATACTTAAGCTAGGACAGTATTAACTATACTTGACAGTTTTAACTTAAAATTGTATACAATGAAATGATAAGTACTTAGCAAGTATTCTTACACACTAATAAACATAAAAAACAGAAATAAGCTAAAACAAGCTGAGTAGCTTATTTGCAACACAGTAAATAAGCAAAATTTGAAAGAAATTTTACCTTTTGAAATCCCTGTTTGTCAAAAAGGATCCCTTGAAGACCTAAATAAGCTCTAATCCTACCCAGCTTATGATTAAGCTAAACTAAGCTATAAACCCAATAAGCCTTCCATTATAGCTTATTCCTCCAAGCTCTTTCAATCCAACAGTACCTTTGTCACCCTTTTGAATTTTCTTAAAGAGTTAAAAACAGAATGTAAAAATGGTTTAACTTAAAACTTAAAAGAGTTTAGGAGAACAATAAAGATTTAGAACACAAGGTAAAACTTAACCGAATTTCATTAAACAAAAATGCAAATACAGAAACTTTCAACCTTAAGAACTTGACTTCAAATTACACTTGACTAAAAAGAAATTACTTGTAAAACTAACTTAAACTCATAAAAAACTACTTGGCCACAATGGCTGTTACATTCGTTTAAATAGGCAAACGACTAGGACTTTGCTTTTTTTTCTTTTTCTTTCACATGAGTTTTCTTTTGAAGACACTAAAAGGAGTATGTGTTAGTGGGTGAGCGTTCATAGCTTCAATCATGGCCCTTCAATTCTCAAAATCAATCTTGGTTCGTCGAAATAATGCTTTGGGAGATAGGTGGGATTGCCAACTGGCAATCTCACAGCTGGGGAAGTTAGTGGAGGGGGGGAAAGTGATTACCCATGGTGGTGGTGGTAATCTACAGGGTAAAAATGGGTTTATAAACCCGTGAGTAATGGAACTTTGATTTGGCGGGAAAAAAAGTATAGAGGGTTGGGGTAACAGGTACAAGTTTACCCATTTGGCAAGTTAGCTCCCACAAGTTCTAGAAAAATTTGGCGTCCATCATCCTTGTGTTATATAACATTGATGACTTGGCAAAGACAAGTCCCCAGAAGTTATATATAACTCTTTGCATGTAAACCGTACCATTGGTTGTGTACAAGTTAAAGGAACTGACAGTTATATCATCAACCCTTGTAGTGTAACTTTGCAGAAATGGCAGATTGCACCCTTGTCTTCTTTTCTCCTCTTTTCTCTTATAAATATAAGTTTAGGGGTTTGGCAATTTCAACCCTTAAACTTATATTTCTTGATTTGTTGACTTTTTGGCTTCGGGGTTGACTTTGGCTTTGACCAGTTGACTTTTCTGTTGACTTTTTGACTTGATTGACTTTTCGGCTTCGATTTGGCTTTGTCTTTCACAGTCTTTTCCATTCCGAGTCCGGTTTTGTCGTTTTGGCTTTGTTTTTCGTCCTTTTCTTAGTTATCCGTTCCTGCACAACACAATTAGCAAAACAAGCGTATATTTGGCATTTTAAGTCCGTTTTTGGTTATTTTAGCTCGTTTTTAAAGATAAAAGGTATGTGTAATTAAGCACATACCAAAATCCCCCATACTAAGGTATTGCCGTGTCCTCACGCAATGTTATGAAGTAAACATTTACGAAAACTAAGAATTTCAAATCCATCCCCTCGGACTAATACAGGTTGAAAAATAGCCAAGCGTTCGTCAAGGGAAACTAAAGATCAAAAGCTTTGACAGTCCCGTTATCAACACCAATTTTTTATTTGTACACTAACTATCCCTAATATTTTTGGATTTTTCTTTTTCTTTTCTCGACTTCCTGTTTGACTTCCTTTATTATATTAACATTGGGATCATAGAATGAGAAACGCCCATAGAATATTCTACGGATCCTGAGGATAAATTCGTCGTCCCCGATATTTCAACTAGTCCAAACCAAGCAATTCAACAAGATCATGTCAATATAAAGTCTACATGCAAGCACTAATACTTATGACAGTGTGGAACTTTTAACGTCCCGCCAAGAATATATGATTTAATGTGTTTTGCTCATTAACTCAACCAAGTAAGATCAACTTATTTCCATAGTCGTGATTCAAGATGAATCATGACTCAAAGCAACAACTTATTAGGACATTGTAACTTGGATTTTAAAGAACGAGATTTTAACTGAAGAACATAATAGACTTTGTAACTTGATTTTAAAATAACGAGATTTTTAAACTGTAAAACTTTTTTGCAACATCTTCATCTTTATAATCAAAAGTCCTTAAAGCTAGGAAAAGCCGTAGCTTAGTTTGAACACTAAACCTATGCCTCGTGCTCCCTAGTAGGGAATATCCCAACCAACTTACCGATGTTTCTTAGTATTTGAAAACCCACCCCGTTGCTACGTAGTAGGAAATCACCACAACACCTTCTTTCCTAATATAGCTAAGGATAAAGTGTCTTAGTTTGAACCCACACCTAGACCGCAGCTTCCGGTGATATATCACAACACAACAAATGCCTAAAGTAAAATATGTCTTAGTTTTGAACCCCCATCTAACGTGGTTTAGCCTAGTGGGAAATCACACACACATCTTTACTTATTCCATATACTCAATTGTATGCTTAATTGACCATAAATTCAATATTCTTGCTACCTTGCATTCATACTTCACCATCTTCTTGGCATTTTTAACATTCTGAATTATTAAGAATATAAAAATCTTCGCAATAAAATCAAGAATAGGAAATTTGTAATAGCTTTTTCTAAAAAAACATTGATTGACTTAGTTGAATTGAATTTGAGACGGTATGATAGGTGGATTAGAAGCTAATGGGAGAAAAAGCCACAAGTTACTCATATAAGATTTCGTTCAGCACACAAACTTATATTTAACTCTATCACTTCTTGTTCTTCACCTTATTAAAATTCGAAGTAATCGAATATTCGTGAAGCATTCGCCTACAAGCGTAAAGTTAGGAATTAGCTAGGGCTCAACACGCCCGATCGAAGTCAAAAATTATTCGTCATTCAACCACATTAGGAAAGTCAAAACTGAGACCAAACACTTATTTTGTATTTTTGAAATTATTTAAAATTTTATCACTATAGATTTTTTTTTTTTTGGTATTTTTGCAAAAATTTTGGAGTCAAACGGGCTTAGTGATAACAAAAGCGACTGCAGGACAAAAATCAAATCGAAGATCCCCCCCCATACTAGAACTAAACATCGTCCTCGATGTTTCAAAGGGGCTCCTACGCAAATCTAAGGGCGTTTTATGAAGTGTGCCAAAAGATAAAACGTTAGTCGATTAGATTTGGATACTGGATTCCCAAAATGAGCATGAGGATGTGTAAACTCTTTGTGGATACTGCAAGCACGAGAGTCCTTCAAATCCGGGAAATCCTGTGACATACAACACAAACACACAAAATCATGGACAAAGCACGGGTAATTGTAAATGAAAGCTTCCTCGACACAAAAACACGAATTTATACATACTACTGAATAACCATGGTGGTGCCTCCCACGAAGCGGATGTTTAGAGGTCCCGACCTTGAACCCGTCCACCGCGAATTTATTGGTCCATGTGAACGCTGGAGACCGTGAACAACCTCGGTTGGTATGTCCCCTCCAAAGTAGTGTTTTAAAACGATGACCATTCACTTTAAAGTTGTGCCCGGAGTTTTAAGATAACCTCGACGGTTGCCATAAGGAATACATGGACAATGGTGAATGGTACCAGGACCAACAGATTTTAATTTGCCCGGAAAATCTTCATCAAGAGTTGAAAAGGAGAACACGGATCACCAACGTTAAAACGCGTTTTTGATCTAGCATCGTGGGATACCTCTTGGTTTCTCTTTAATAGATTTAAAGAGTTTTCATAGCTTGATCACAAGTTCATTTAGTTATTCAGTTGACATTCGCTTGTGATCACCCCGCAGTTTGAACATCAAAATTTGTATGCTTAAGGGCCCAGTAGGCTTGTGCTCTAAGTCGATCGTAGATACATGCCTTCCCGTACACTAGCTTATAATGGAGTACAACCCGATGGGAGTTTTGTACGTTGTGCGAAGGCCCATAAGAGCATCATCTAGTTTGTCCACCAGGAGGCCCGAATTTTGCTCCCACGGTTCTCGAATCAAGAATACACTTTAAAAACCACGATTTGACACCTCGACTTGCCCACTTGTTTTTGGGTATATGCGGGGAGAGACGTATGAGAAACTCCAAACTTAAGCATGACCTTTGTAAAATTGGTCCATTGCAAAAGTGTGTTCCGCGAATCACTTATGATCGCTCGGGGGGCACCAAATCGAGAAAAAGAGAGTTTTTAAAAATTTGCAAACAAACTCGGGCATCAAGTGGGGAAGCGCTTTTTTGCTTCAACCCATTATGACAAGTAATTCAACAGCCACGAGCCATGACTTGTTCTCCTCTTGAAGACATGAACGGCCCATAAAATCGAATGCCCCATGTTCAAAAAAGATTTCGCAAACTTGGATGGAGTTTTGGGCATCGTCATCAACGTGCGTCATTTTTTTCCTTGGACGTGGACAAATGTCACAACGGGATGACCAAAGACGTAGGGCATACCTTGTAGATGGTGGGCCCCAATAAACCTGAAGTCAAAGACCTTTCCTTCTGAGTAAAAGGCACCATAGTAGTTCCCCCAGAAGGTCCACTGTTTCAAGCTTAGAGAATAGTCCTAAAGCTTCTTGCCCTAGAAACACAGCAACGGCTGATCACGTTGGTCAGCAACATTTTTAACAGAAAGGAACATCCCAAAATAATGTTTGACAATCCTTGAAGAGTTTATTTTTTTGTTGGGATGGGTCATTCCCTGATAACGAATTTCCCCGCATGTAGTTGCAAAATCTGCAAACCCATGGGGTAACTTTGAATCTGAAGAGCAATAGAACCAAGAGATTTCGAGAGGAAATGCTTCAATTAATTTCTTTGTTTCAGTGATTTTGTCTGATTGAGGGATTTTCAAGTCTGGACAGATATCGGCGGCGAGATTCTTAGCTCCTTTTTTGGTCTCTAATTTCAAATATCAAATTCTTGGAGCAATAGGATCCACCCATGAGTCTTTTGCCTTAGTCAATCCTTCTTGGCAAAGAGATACTTGATGGCAGAATTGGTCAGTATACCCTAATATGCCTTTGACATCACAAGATCACCGAAATTTCTCAAAGGCATACAAACGCAAGTAATTCCATCGGTAGGAGTGTATGAGTTTGAGCGCTCCCGTTCAAAGTCGTGCTAGCATAGTGTATAGGTTGGAATGCTTGTTTATTTCCTTTTGCCCGAGGACTGCCTCCAAAAATTTTTTTATGGGGGAGGGCGAAGTCCGCTAAGCATCGCACAACAGGTTCAAGGGCAAGTCCCCAGTCGAGCAATTTAAGATCGGAGCCCAGTCAATTTTTCTTTTTTTGGGGAGGTTTTTGGGTATTAAAGGAATCGATACAACCTCAAGAGAAGAAAAATGGAGTCTCTTTCAGCCAAAGAATTCATAGACGGGGCAAGTTTTGAAACAAACCTGAAGAATCGTTCGGTAAATACCTGCGTGCCCAAGAAAACAACGGACACCTTATGACAGAGCCGTGATGAGGAGTTAAGCTATTACTATCGACTTTAGCCACTATCAACCTCAATTCCTACATAGATATTATTGTGTCCGAGAAACAATGCCTTCCTTCAACCATAAAATGCTCTTCTCCCATATTAAAGACAAATGTGTCCTTCACAATCCGCTCATTCAACATCTTTTCCTAATGGGAATAGGCATTAGAGAAAGAGTCCCCAAAGACCGAAAAAGGTCTCCTAAAATACTTCCATCGTTTTTTTTCAATCAATATCGTGGAGGATGCCATCATACATCGTTGGAACGTGCCAGGTGCATTGCATAGCCCAAAAGGCATGCGTCGATAGGCAAATGTTCCGTATAGGGCATGTAAAGGTTGTCTTTTCTATCTTTTGGGTCAATATGGGATCTAAAAATAACCTAGAAAGCCATCGAGAAACAGTAGTATCGTTCCTGCTAGTCTTTTCGAGCATTTTTGGTTCCATAAAAGGCAATGGGAAAAGTGATCTTTACGGGTGGTCTTCATTAAGTTTTCTGTAATCAATACATACTCGCCATCCCCGTTTGACCAATCGATTAGGAATCTAGTTCATTCTCACATTTGTATGACGGTCATACTCCTTTCTTAGGTAAACACAGTGTATCCGGGCTCACCAAGGGCTGTCAGAGATGGGGTAAATCTAATATTCCATCGATCAAGGAGTTTTCAACCTCCTTTTTGAATAACATTGTGGATTTGTGGGTTTTACCCTTCTTTGACTTTGCACAGAAGTCGTAGTCCTCTTCCATTAGAATTTTGTGAGTACAAAATACTAGGCTAACACCCATTTATATCGAGAGTATCAAGCGATGGCTCGCTTGTTGGGACTTGAGGAACCTTGAAAGACTGCATTTCCTCATCTTTTAAGTCTTTAGCCATTATAACAGGCAACTTATCGTCGCCTTCCAAAAATCGTATTTCAAGATGGGGTGGCAGTCCATGAGTTCAACAAACCTCACGGGAGGTTTCATCAACGAAGGTTCAACGGTTTTTAAGCTTCACAGGATTGAGCTCTTCCAAAGCATTCAGCAGATCTTGATCTTGATTAGGGAGGGGGTGGTGTGGGTTCACTGTTCAAAATTGCTTCTAGAAGCAGGATGTCCCCCTCAGGATCCTGATACGTAGGATCAACTCCAGTATAAGTTGGATCGCATCTTCTAGAGCAAGAAATCGAATACGGCATCTTCAAAAAAAAGAAATCACTGACCCCAAAGGAGTGAGAGTTGGAGAAGCAGTAGGAACAATAGCTCATAATATGGAGTGGAATGCCACTATCGCGATCACATTTGAAAATCCTAGGACCTCTTGAGAATATCATCACAAGCCATATCAAATGACGTCGATTTGTTCACCGTCATATGGGTTTGAATCAGCTGTCGTAATTGAAGTTTGTCCAGATTGAATGTGATAGGCTTCCTTTCCACCAACGAAGGTACTCGGTCACCTTCATAAACATATATCAAAGCAATGACTGTTTTTTAAAGAAACATCGCCCGATGATTTAAAGGTACTCGGGTCTGTATTCCAAATCAACAACTAAGAATCAGCTAGAAATTGGCATTATTCCCACATTATACAAAGACATCATCAAGCATACCCAAAACGGTTAAGTGATCGAAACGGTTCACAAGTTCGATGTCATGCCAAGTCGGGTCAATACAGAAGAGAAAAATTGTACCATAGAGAAAAAAGCATGAGATTAAATGCACGCAACCAAGATCGGCCAAGCGATTTTGCATGTTAGTAATCCCCATTAAATCACATGGAATCAGAATTCAGGACCAGTGGTCCTCCAAGTTTCTTGGTAACATGTTGAGGGTGACGCTGAACAGTTCTCATTCAAAGAGTTCTTGGCCAATTCGCATCAATTTTTCCTTGTTTCCAATAAAGGATTTTAAATCGAAGCAATATAGGCTGAGCATCAAGCATCGGTAAAGGCTAATCTCAAACACAAATCTCTAAAGATTCATAGAATTTCCTCGATTGGTTCCCGTTAGCTTTTTCCTTGCGCCTTTCATCATTTCTTCTTTATGGAAAAGAAATTGATGCTTTAGGAACAGGAAGTAACCACAGGAGCAACAACAGTAGCAACATAGGGCTCAGGATTTTGGTTACGAGACTGAAATTGAACAACCGGAAGGTTTGTAACGACTTCGGTGCTTCCGTTATTAGCATGAAGGCATCGAGTGATCCTTTGTCACCTCGGTGTCATTATTGACTGAAGTGCTTCGGTCCTTGGATGGTAACACCACTTCAGGTAGTGATACCTTTTAAATCTTCCTTGGGTTGGAACAGTGTTACCAGGAAGATTCTAGGAACCGGAAGTAGAAGCTGTAATACAGTAACAAATTTTGAAAGCATGTCAGATCAAATTTGCCATTTGGGATAATGCAGTTTTGACATGGTTTTGTAGTTTCTCAACACTGCATCAATGGTCTATGACATATCTTCAAATCTGTTTTTTGACACACCGTGTGTCTAGGACAGGTCTTTGATGAGCTAATGGTTATGATTTACCGGAGGTCGATAAATCTGACCTTAGGTCGATAATTGTTTCAACTGTTTTGATTGAGTTATTTACCACGAATGAAATTGTTTTGACTATTGCATTAGGATCTCAGAATGGAGGAAACCAGAGTCGAATTTGATTTGCGACCATCGGAGGTCGTTAACCAGATAGCTTGGTTGAAATTTGGGGCCGCGAGCGGCCGAGGACACATACGCTGATAATGTTCATGGTAAAAAGGGGGGGGGGTGGGCATGTTGCTGTTAGAGGCTGGACAGTTTTGATAAGAATGACCACGCCCACAAGTTCACAACTTTGTTCAAACCAACCGCTTTATAACGGGGGCGAAAGCTGTGTTTGTTCTTTTCATCGAGAATTAATGCCCGAAGACCTACTGTCTTTGAGTTCAGCAACATCAGATGAGACTGCTTGGGTGGAAAAGAGCTTGTACTCATTTTTTAGCGCAACGCTTTGTTTTCTTGATTGACGAAACTTAGAACTTGCTCTCGATGATTTTAAACATCTCTCGAGCAAAATTTTATTTGTCTAAGAAGTTACCACCAGCAGCATGAGTTTCAATGAATCTGATCATTTGAAAGTTTAGGGCATTAAAAGAAGTGTATCGAGTTTGATGCAATTCTGAAAACCCAGATGAGGAAGGGCATCCCCATAAAAGATCATTGAAACGATCCCAAGCCTCATAAAACGTCTCATCAAATTTTTGCTATGAAATCTCGTGACATCAATTCATTTTCACTTCGAGAATGTCGTTTTAGAGGGAGGTAATAAGTTTGTTTAATAATTTCGAAACCAGATCAATCCCATGTTTCAATTAGCCCGAGGGGTACTTTTCTAGCCATAATCCGTGGCTGCCCCTTCGAGAAAAACGGAAAAGCATAAGCTAAACCGAACGTATTTGGTTAACCGTTCGGAATCTTCATTGTTAGAAGTGATCTTGTTGAAATAACAGAATAACATGTGGGTCTTCTTTATCTTTCCAAAAAATTGCTTGTTGTTGGACAAGATTCAGAAGACCATGCTTGATCTCCAAAGTTTATTCCGCGTGATTCCGGAATAACGATCGCATCCCCTCGTATCCTCCAGTGGGTGCTCGAGCAATTGCGCCATAGTACGATAAACAAGCCATCGTAACTATTGGGAGGATTTCAGGTTTCTCAAGATTGGATGATTCAACAAGAAGTTTGTCGAACTTGTGGTTTTGTCGACCGTCTACGCTGCTAACGAGTGTCGCATGCACAAAATAGAAAAATAAAAAGAAAATCTACACTAATTTTTTGGTTTTCAAGATTTTATTCACGAATTACTTTTAACGTAACAACGAGATAAGACCAAATTAAACCAATATCTACTTACTTCACGTAGCTCTCAAAAAGAAAAACTCACAAGGTGAGCGGAGGAGTAGGAATAGCGCGAAGCTTATTCTCCTACGGGTTCGATAGTTCCTCGAAACAACCCTCCATATTAACCCACTTTTATAGTTTTGTTTAAATTTTCAAGGTGAGCCGTACGTCGTAAGAGACACAAAAGGCAAGTTTTTAAATCTTTTGTTCGAGTTGGGAACCAACAAGTTCACCGGAAGTTATTATGATAATACCTCAGTTGAGAATATTATATTTTGGTATTTTACCAATTTGTGAATTTTATTTCTTTTTTTATGGACAATGTTTTTATATTTTTGGTTTTTTTTTTCTTTGGTTTTTTATCTGATAATTATACTAATAAAAGAAAATGAAAAATATTTTTGTATTTTATATGTTTTTTATAAAAGAAAATATTCACAGATTCAAACACAAATGATCAAACGTAACGATAAACGTTTTCACAGCCTCCCCGGCAACGGCGCCAAAAATTGATTGGTGGTTTTCACACTATATATATATATAATATATAATAAAATATAAAATATATATATAAGTCTAAAAATCAACAAGATCAATAAAACCGAGAAGTAGTATAGAGTGTTCCCGGGTCGTTTATCCCCAACGAGGCTGGACTGGAGAATCGATACAGTCGAAGATTTGAGTTTGAAGGAGAGAATTGAATTGAAAGAGTGGAAAAGTCAAATTAAACAATAACAAACAAAAACGTTTAAGAAAAACCTAAAAATTATGAAATTAAACTAGAAAACGAGAGCACGAATCCCGAACAAAGGGGGAAAAACCTAAAATCTTTAAAAATAACCCTACGAAGAATTTTTCACTTCTAAACTACTCTAGGGACCAAATAACGAAGAATGAAAAAGACTAGACCGAAAACGGAGTTCGTTTGACCCAAAAACGAGTCAAAACAAAATCCCGCACCCGGACCGTTCTTTAAAAAAGGAAAAGTTGTAAAAATGACCCTACGAAAATTTTTGTATTTTTCCTACAAACTATATGACAAAAGAAAATTTTCTAAAAAAGCAAAATATTTTTTTTGTATTTTTTATGAATTAAATTATAAAAAAAATTAAACAATTTCAAAAAATTCTGAAAAATTTTCTAAAAATACTTTACACCTTAACAATCCTACGAAAAATAAAACACGAAAAATTGCTTAACAAATAAGCCCCGAATAAGCTGTTTTCAGCTTATGGGCTTATTAGCCAAAAACACCCTTAAATATGTAAGCCCTTGAGTCTTTAACGAAAAAGACCCAAGGGCGCAGTGGTAAGAGTGGTGTTAAAAGGGGGGGTCGTATCGATTGGTCCCGGGTTCGAGTCTTGCTCACCCGGGCCAATTGTCTTTCCCCCTTTTTTTTCGAAAACTCAAAGAAGCAAAGTTGTTAAGCTCGTGGGGCTTAACAACTTTGTCTTCTACAACTTTTCACGAAAAGCCCTGAATAAGCTTAAAAATAAGCTTAAAGGTGGCTGTTTTAGCTTAAAGGGCTTACGATAGCGATCCCGGTAGCGATGACGATAGCGATCCCGGTAGCGATGACGATAGCGATCCCGGTAGCGATGACGATAGCGATCCCGGTAGCGATAACGATAGCGATCCCGGTAGCGATAACGATAGCGATCCCGGTAGCGATGACGATAGCGATCCCGGTAGCGATGACGATAGCGATCCCGATAGCGATCCCGGTAGCGATCCCGATAGCGATCCCGGTAGCGATGACGATAGCGATGACGATAGCGATCCCGGTAGCGATGACGATAGCGATCCCGGTAGCGATCCCGGTAGCGATCCCGGTAGCGATGACGATAGCGATCCCGGTAGCGATGACGATAGCGATCCCGGTAGCGATGACGATATCGATCCCGGTAGCGCACGCCCGCGATGACGATAGCGATCCTGGTACGAAGAAGATAGCGATCCCGTAGCGATGAAGATAGCGATCCCGTCAGAAGATGAAGATAGCGACCGGTAGAGACTGAGGAAGCGTTCCCGATATCGATGAAGATAGCGATCCGGTAGCGATAACGAAAGCGATCGCCTTAGCGATGACGGTAGCGATGACGATAGCGATCCCGGTAGCGATGACGATAGCGATCCGGGTAGCGATGACGATAGCGATCCCGATAGCGATGACGATAGCGATGACGATAGCGATCCCGTTAGCGATGACGATAGCGATCCCGGTAGCGATGACGATAGCGATCCCGGTAGCGATGACGATAGCGATCCTGGTAGCGATGACGATAGCGATCCCGGTAGCGATGACGATAGCGATCCCGATAGCGATAAGAAAGCGGATCCCGGTAGTGAATGAAGATAGCGATCCCGGTAGAGATGAAGATAGCGATCCCGGTAGCGAATGAACGATAGCGATCCCGGTAGCGAGGACGATAGCGATCCCGGTAGCGATGACGATAGCGATCCCGGTAGCGATGACGATAGCGATCCCGGTAGCGATGACGATAGCGATCCCGGTAGCGATGACGATAGCGATCCCGGTAGCGATGACGATAGCGATCCCGGTAGCGATGACGATAGCGATCCCGGTAGCGATAGCGATCCCGGTAGCGATAGCGATCCCGGTAGCGATGACGATAGCGATCCCGGTAGCGATGACGATAGCGATCCCGGTAGCGATGACGATAGCGATCCCGGTAGCGATGACGATAGCGATCCCGGTAGCGATGACGATAGCGATCCCGGTAGCGATGACGATAGCGATCCAGGTAGCGATGACGATAGCGATCCCGGTAGCGATGACGATAGCGATCCCGGTAGCGATGACGATAGCGATCCCGGTAGCGATGACGATAGCGATCCCGGTAGCGATGACGATCGCGATCCCGGTAGCGATGACGATCGCGATCCCGGTAGCGATGACGATCGCGATCCCGGTAGCGATGACGATAGCGATCCCGGTAGCGATGAAGATAGCGATCCCGGTAGCGATGAAGATAGCGATCCCGGTAGCGATGACGATAGCGATCCCGGTAGCGATGACGATAGCGATCCCGGTAGCGATGACGATAGCGATCCCGGTAGCGATCCCGATAGCGATGACGATAGCGATCCCGGTAGCGATGACGATAGCGATCCCGGTAGCAATGACGATAGCGATCCCGGTAGCGATGACGATAGCGATCCCGGTAGCGATGATGATAGCGATCCCGGTAGCGATGACGATAGCGATCCCGGTAGCGATGACGATAGCGATCCCGATAGCGATGACGATAGCGATCACGATAGCGATGACGATAGCGATCCCTGTAGCGATGACGATAGCGATCCCGATAGCGATGACGATAGCGATCCCGGTAGCGATGACGATAGCGATGACGATAGCGATCCCGGTAGCGATGACGATAGCGATCCCGGTAGCGATGACGATAGCGATCCCGGTAGCGATGACGATAGCGATCCCGGTAGCGATGACGATAGCGATCCCGGTAGCGATGACGATAGCGATCCCGGTAGCGATGACGATAGCGATCCCGTTAGCGATGACGATAGCGATCCCGATAGCGATGACGATAGCGATCACGCGTACGAAGACGGAAAGCGTAGCCGATAGCGATCCCGATAGCGATGACGATAGCGATCCCGGTAGCGATGACGATAGCGATCCCGATAGCGATGACGATAGCGATCCCGGTAGCGATGACGATAGCGATCCCGATAGCGATGAGATGCGACCCGGTAGAGCGATGACGATAGCGATCCCGATAGCGATGACGATAGCGATCCCGGTAGCGATGACGATAGCGCTCCCGGTAGCGATGACGATAGCGATCCCGGTAGCGATGACGATAGCGATCCCGGTAGCGATGACGATAGCGATCCCGGTAGCGATGACGATAGCGATCCCAGTAGCGATGACGATAGCGATCCCTGTAGCGATGACGATAGCGATCCCGGTAGCGATGACGATAGCGATCCCGGTAGCGATGACGATAGCGATCCCGGTAGCGATGACGATAGCGATCCCGGTAGCGATGAGGATAGCGATCCCGGTAGCGATGACGATAGCGATCCCGGTAGCGATGACGATTGCGATCCCGGTAGCGATGACGATAGCGATCCCGGTAGCGATGACGATAGCGATCCCGGTAGCGATGACGATGGCGATCCCGGTAGCGATGACGATGGCGATCCCGGTAGCGATGACGATAGCGATCCCGGTAGCGATGACGATAGCGATCCCGGAAGCGATGACGATAGCGATCCCGGAAGCGATGACGATAGCGATCCCGGTAGCGATGACGATAGCGATCCCGGTAGCGATGACGATAGCGATCCCGATAGCGATGACGATAGCGATCCCGGTAGCGATCCCGGTAGCGATGACGATAGCGATCCCGGTAGCGATGACGATAGCGATCCCGGTAGCGATGACGATAGTGATCCCGGTAGCGATGACGATAGCGATCCCGGTAGCGATGACGATAGCGATCCCGGTAGCGATGACGATAGCGATCCCGATAGCGATGACGATAGCGATCCCGGTAGCGATGACGATAGCGATCCCGGTAGCGATGACTATAGCGATCCCGGTAGCGATGACGATAGCGATCCCGATAGCGATGACGATAGCGATCCCGATAGCGATGACGATAGCGATCCCGATAGCGATGACGATAGCGATCCCGGTAGCGATGACGAAGCGATCCGGTAACGATGACGTGACGATAGCGATGACGGTAGCGATGACGATAGCGATGACGATAGCGATCCCGGTAGCGATGACGATAGCGATCCCGGTAGCGATGACGATAGCGATTCCGGTAGCGATGACGATAGCGATCCCGGTAGCGATGACGATAGCGATCCCGGTAGCGATGACGATAGCGATCCCGGTAGCGATGACGATAGCGATCCCGGTAGCGATGACGATAGCGATCCCGGTAGCGATGACGATAGCGATCCCGGTAGCGATGACGATAGCGATCCCGGTAGCGATGACGATAGCGATCCCGGTAGCGATCCCGATAGCGATCCCGGTAGCGATGACGATAGCGATGACGATAGCGATCCCGGTAGCGATGACGATAGCGATCCCGGTAGCGATGACGATAGCGATCCCGGTAGCGATGACGGTAGCGATCCCGATAGCGATGACGATAGCGATCCCGTTAGCGATGACGATAGCGATCCCGTTAGCGATGACGATAGCGATCCCGGTAGCGATGACGATAGCGATCCCGGTAGATACAACACTTATCGTCTTTGAAGGACGATAAATGGACTAAGTTATAATTTAAAGATGTTTTAAATTATAATTTCACAATAACTCGACAACAAATAAAATACTAATTTATAAAATGTTATTCTATAAATCCTGGCTAGAAAATAGAGTCATAACTTTGGTACGGACTTTAGAAACACCGTTCACTTAATTGGTAACTTTACAATGTACGATTCCATTACACAAGAACTTTTATTTATTAATATTGGTGATTTCCGAAAACATGTCAAACCATTTGGTTTAATTATTTACTTACACTTATTATGTAATACATGCGCGGGTCGCGTTGATGTAATCATCTATCGGGTAGCTAAATTCATTATCCTAAACTAGTGGGATTTAACCGTTAAGATAAACGGCAACTTCTCGATCAAGCCGTTTCGTCTTCCGTCGTGTTGTGCATATTAGATGCCTATCTATCAATTGTTCTTCAACATTAAGGTGGGTTTATAGCCCCATGTTTTACTGGTTTTACATATATTTTTGGGGTGAGAACATGCTTGTTTACAAATGCATTTACAGGATTGTTTACAAATTGGTTTACATACTCATTTACATAGCTCGCTATGGGATACATTACTTGACTTCATTTTTTTGTCACGAATGCATACTTCTATACTTTTATGATTATGGATTAGCTTAAGTTGCATGAACTGTTAATTACTCGGAGGGTAAGCGCGAATGTTATAAGATAGATCTATTTGGGATTGACAATCCCCGTTCGGGTGACTAGCTATCACTGGGAACGAACGTTATACCATGTCGGATTACGATTTGATTGGCGCCTGCGGGGCCAACAATCATTACTGCCCGGGTGTTCTTGGAGGGAACACCCATGATGGGAACATATTATTTGTATTACTGCCCGGGTGTTCTTGGAGGGAATACCCATGATGGGAACATATTCTTGTAATACTGCCCGGGTGTTCTTGGAGGGAACACCTACGATGGGTATATTCTTACTGTGCCTTGAATAAAGTGGCATACATACAAGTCTACGTCGCAGTTTCATGAACTTAGAGTAATCGTAATCATTGTTTTATACTCACACGAATATTTACTATGCCTTGAATAAAGTGGCAATACATACTTGAAACATTTTGGTGACATTAAATTGGTCATGCATTCTTTATAAATCTTTGGGATAAGATTGGTACTTTTGGTGACATAAAATGTGTCGTGCATTCTTTATAAATCTTTGAGATTTTTACATGGTACTGTGATGATACAGTGGACAAATACATTCATTTGAAACTTATATTCATATTTAAACTAACATGTGAACTCACCAACTTTATGTTGACTGTTTTAAGCATGTTTTTCTTAGGTGATATAGATACTTGGCATACTTGAAGTGCATTGGAGTCTTTACATTCAAGTTTTTCATGGTGATGCAATTATGGGACAACTATTATTTTGATTTCAGAAAATCAACGAGATTATTTTACAAACGACACATTTAGAGGTCGTTCTCTTGTATCTAGCGCTGTGTATTATGAAGTAGCACCCCATGTGGTATTCCGCTGCGTTGTATATTTTTGGGGGTGTTACAGATATAAAAAACGTTTCACTATTATGTTTAGAGTATTTTATACTTAAAGAAACAAAGCTTTTATAAAACTCAATAAACCTAAAACTTAAGCAACTTTGAATGCAAAGTAATCTAGAAAAATAAATCGTAAGAAACCCACTAAACAAGCCTACGAAAACATTAGCCCAATAATCTAGACCTTTTAGACCAAGAAAGTAGATAGCTTTGAATGAAAATAATCACAACAATGAACCAGGCCGTGGCCTTAAAGAAAAAATAATCCAAATAAGAATGAGCCCAAACAATATAAGCACAAACCACTTAACCACTAAACCCACTCGAGGCTCGTGATACCACTTGTAGGAACCAATAATCACTTCACTTCACCATTTTAGATTGAATAAAAAAGAGGAAGAAATAGATGAAGAACTAGAGAGAGAAAGTAGAGAGAAGGGGGAGAGAAAGAAAGAAGGTTGGATTGCTTAGAGAGAAAATGAGAACAACCAACCCTTCTCCTTGTGTAGAGAAGGATATTTATAGTTAGACACCACATGTTGGACGCCTAGCTTTTCTAACACGAGTCCGACTCGGGTTTTGCTTGGGATTAAACCCGCAACACATACAATATTAGATAACTAAACGAGCCAAATTTCATTTCTAGCCTATTACAACGTATATTTAGATAAAGACCGAAGCTTCCTTGATGATTGACCGAGCTTCCTTGTTCGACTCAATATTTCGAGGCTAACAGTAATTAATATTATCAATGTTGACACAACACATCAATCATATGTCCAATATATTATACTTAGCAACTCTTCGCTATTGTATAATGGATTATGTGTCCAATATGTGTAAAATATCCAAGAAGGATTAAAATACACATTTAAGTAGGCTTGATAACTTGGACCACTCATCCGAGATCCTAAGAAGGATTAAAATACACATTTAAGCAAAACATCTCATTCCTTGTAACACAACAAAAATAAAGTTATCATAACCGAAAATCCAAAATGGTGATTAAGGATCTCTACACAAGAAACCGTAATGAAAGTATTATGCATGGACAATCTTTTATGCATGCATAGCTAGCTTGTGTAACTTGATCATCCACTTTCAACCAAATCCTAAGCAAACCACAACTAAATTTCTCAAATCACCAAGATACAATTGTTTCCCAACATGGTACCTCATCTACTAAAGGCATAACCACCTTAAACTTTGAAGAATCAAAAGTACCAAGTCCAATCTCACAAAAGGTACTTGCCAAATTCAAATCCCTCACCTACCAGTCTACCACAAATCTCACCACTATAAAATGATGTTAACTAAATCACTATAATCTACACTACCATAACCCCTACAAAATCATGGTGCTTCCGGATAATCTTGATGACTCTCCAAGAAGTGTGCTTGAAAATGAGATGTTTGAAATCTCAAGTAACGAATCTGGATTTAACACAGACGAACATCCTAATGATGAAGAAGTTAACAATGAAAATGTAGTTGTTCCACAAGCTCTTAATGAAGAAATGATAACTAGAATCTATAACATCAGGATCCCTCCCTCTCTAATGAGAGAAGATGGGATTTAGGATAAGATAAAGAAGCCCCTAAGCCCAAACCTCATTGAGCATAGTAACTCAATTTGTTGTGAAAACACAATAAATATGATCAACTCAATCAATGATCTCAGGGAAGAAAACAGGAATATGCTATCCTCCATTAATGAAGCCATTAAACTCATGCTAGCCGTAACCACTAACATGAGTCGTGTCATTGAAGACATTTATGAGAAGCTAGAATCAAAGGATAGCCTTGATAAGTAGGATAATTTAAAAGTATGTGATATTGGCAATAGGCTCAATCAAATGTTCAATTTATGTGAAACATATGTAGTTCTTAATAAAATATGCTTTGCTCATGTGTTTATTACCTCTAGCTTTCTCAACAAAAAGTAATTGGAGTCATAAATAACCATACATATAAAATGCTAAAATATATATATGATGATATGCATGTACAAAGTCACAATAATCCGCATTTCTACACCTCCATGTTTCCAAGATTCCAAATGATAAGCTAACCCATGTTGGACTTGCACATGTGTATATATTTGTTGCTTGTGTTGTTTTATGTTTGCTTGTTGCTAGTTGTAGCCAAGAACACTTTCGAAGATAGTGCTTTTGACCCATGGATCCCCGCCTTAGAACAAGGGGGAGCAACGATCTGGGGGGAGCATGTACAATGGTATTGATTCTTATCTTCTACAAAGATACCAACCTACCTTCTAATGACCAAGATCCCGCCTTTTTGATTTGACAAAAGGGGGAGAAGGAAAGCAAAGCCTTGAAGCCTATTAAAGCAAGCAATAACGGGAGAATAAAAGCTTACGGAAGCAAAAGAGCCATAGCATACATGGAGCTATGTAAGACTTATAATGTAAAGACAATGATTCAAGCTTCACCAAATTACAAGACCAAGATCAAGACGCAAATTTCATCAATGGCGGTCTTCATCTTCGCTACGTTTGTTATTTTATTTGCTTTCCGAAGTATTATTTGTCATCATCAAAAAGGGGGAGATTGTTGGTGCAACATTGAATATGATCTCCTTTATGTTTTAATGATGACAAATAAACATTCACAAAACTTAAAATAACAAACGGCAGCTTAAATCCGCAAAACCGGATTTCACAATCTGGCGCGTTGGGCACGCGTCAGCGCGTGGCCAACGCGCCACACGCGAAATCCGTTTTGCAGATTTTACACTTGTCGGCTTTCCTCTAACCCGACACATGTGGAAACTTCAATAAATGTACGTACATTATATTTGAGCAATTGGGAACACTCCAAATGAGGGTTAGTAGAGAGGAGCAAAAATAAATCCTCTCGTTTTTCCATAAAACGCCAACTCAAAACCTTTATCAAACGCCTCAAAACCTTGAATCCTCTCGTTTTTCCATAATCTGGATTTACGTTGTTCCTAATTACGTAACGGGTTTTACTCCCTCATTGGTCAAACTAAGTCAAAGGTCACTTTACGTAAACGCATCCTTTTCCGCTGTGGGATATCCTTTACTTAAGATGCAAAGCACTTAGCTTGTTTTCATCAAGATGATTAGTGATCAAATCCAATGTTGATTATCTTTGATTAAAGTCTAAATGACTAATTGAGTTTGTGGTATTTGGAAGTTAATTATACTTTGACTTTTCTTACTTCCTTACATATAAATGTTTTACAAACTCATTCCTTACATGTACAAGTTCTCACTTCCTTTACACACTCTTACAACCTATTCTATCTAATCACTTGTTAAACCCTCTTACCCAACAAGTGATCTGTTTCTTTCACACACACTCTAAACACTTTCTTCCTAAACAATTTCATAATGACATTTTCCCACTCTTTTCCTTCTTAATGGCAATATGATTATTAACCCAAATCAATCCTTTGATTTCATCCTAAACCTTACTACCTTCATACTTATCTTACTAAACACTCCTTAAACCCAAACCACCTTCTTCACATAAACATTCTCCAAATAAACCTCCAACAATGCCAACTCATATTCCCTTACACAATGTACTTCTCTTGTACTTATTGTACCTTTGTGTCTCCTTCATTCCTAACCATAATCTTCCATATCTTTTCAAAACATTCTCCACCACATATCTACTATTCACCCTTTTCTCCATACAATTTAAATTACACACACACACACTTCTTTATCTCAACCCTTGATCAAGGCATGTCACCAATCCAAGTTCTCACACTCTTCACTTCTCCACCCTTGGATTGTTTCTCAAACAAACACAACAAACACACTTTCACCTCTACCCTTGATCAAGCCATATCATCAATCCAAACTCCCTAATTCTATTCTCAACTCTTGGATTGATGTCTCATCTTAAACAAGCACGCTTTCCCTCACAAACACTCTCTTCTCACTCACATAACAAACACAGCTCTCTCATCACCCTTGATTATGCCACTTACCCAAGTGTACTCTTCTCATCTCAACCCTCCATTTCAAATGAGCTCAAGAGGATCCTTTCTATCACATCATGTCACATCTTGATAACTCATACACAACTCATCTCTCTTATCCAACATGTGTGTTAATGAATTTGAAATTCAAATTTCAAATACTTTCCCCCCTCTCTAACCAAGTAAAGAATATTCCCAATAATATTCCATTGGTTCCTAACTATTCATTTCTATCTTTAGTTGGATAGCAACCAGGATAGTTACAAAACGTTTTTAATACTTCACAAATGTTTTTATCAAATGGCTATTTGAGTTTGTTGACCTTTGAGCATAAGAATGATTGAAAGGACATAGCGTGAAGTACAATTAGGGGTCTAACAAGTGCGGGTATTTAAAACGCCAAGTCCCAAAGAAAACATCTTTGGGAATCTGGCGCGCTGGCCATGCGCTAGCGGGTGGGCAACGCGCCAGACATAAATTGTAACACAATTTGTGATTCTTGGCCTATAAATACCCACCATTGGCATTTGTATTCCTCACCTCTTGCAAACATTCTTTCCTCTCTTTTCTCTTCTCTAATCCTCTAAGTCTAAACATCAAGTGTTCATCTTCTCTTCTATCATCTATTGAAGAACACACATCTCCGCAAGAGTGTCACACAAGTACCTAATTCATACTTGTGTGTTTTGTCGAGGGTCTTTTTTCTTATACCCTTTCTATTAGAATTGAGTCTCTAGGCTATGTTAGGGATTTGATTCTTAAATCAAACTATTTTACATTATCGAGTTGTAAGGGAAGTCGTGTATCCGTTGGATCAAGCATAGATCATTGGAGATCTAGTTGGGGTTTGATAAGCTTCCAAGGGGAAGGCTTCTAGAGTTATAGGTTAAGTCGAATCACAGGTTCTTAGGGGTGGATTCCAAGGGCGGAATACCGTAGGTAGTAACTCTTTTCTGTGTGAGCGTCGAGCTTTGTTGAAAGTCAGTGGAGTTAATTTGTAATACGGTTTATAGTCCACCATAAGGATTATGCTAGGAATAGTATCGGTGTCGTGGATTCGCAACTGGACATACGGAAGGACTAAAACCCCCTTCCCGAACCAGTATATATCGTGGTGTCTCTTCTTCTTTCTTTTTATCTCTATCTACTTATTGTTCTCATTGCAAAGTAGTATAGTACACCACTCGACACTTTCGAGACTTGAAGTTTTATAAACTTCGAAGAAGTCAAGAAAACCGTATTCACCTCCCCCCCCCTCGGTCAACATACACATTTTTATACACATATTTATACACACATTTTTATAGAAATCTATAGACACATTTTTATACACACATTGTTATACACACATTTTTATACATTGTTTTATACACACGTTTTTATACACACATTTCTATACACATGTTTTTATACACGGTTTTATACACACATTTTTATACACGGTTTTATACATACGTTTTTATACACACATTTTTATTCATGTTTTTATACACAAATTTTTATACACACGTTTTTATGTATGTATAAAAATGTGTGTATAAAAATGTCTGTATAAAAATGTGTATAAAAATGTGTGAAATGTGTGTATAAAAACGTGTGTATAAAAAAATGTGTATAAAAATGTGTGTATAAAACTGTGTATAAAAAAATGTATAAAATGTGTGTATGAAATCGTGTATAAAAATGTATGTATAAAAACGTGTATAAAAATATGTGTATAAATGTGTATAAAAATGGGCGAATGTATGTATAAAAGTGTGTTAAAATGTGTGGATAAAAAAGTGTATAAAAATGTGTGTATAAAATGTGTTAAAAAAGTTTATAAAAATGTGTGTATAAATACGTGTATATAAAACGTATAAAAAACATATATAAAAACGTACAAAAAACATATACAGAACGTACAAAATGTATATATAAAGCCGTATATGAAAGGGTATAAAAACGTACCTAAATTCAAAAACTTTAAAGGATAAACGGCCGTTAATTCAAAGGATAGACGATGCAACAGTCGTTGGCCAAAAGGGCTAACGTGTAAATGATAACAAAATTTACTTAACACCAATTAAAAAAATGAGGAGAGTTATATTGGATACTAAAAAAAGCTTAAATGCTAGGGCACTTATCCTCACCATTTATTTAAAAAGAAATAAATAGCACTATTTCACCTATTTTTTAAACTTAAATATCTCATAAAATGTTAATTGTTAAGCGAAAAAAATATACCATCACGACGAGCATTTAATTGTATTTCTATACATATCCACTTTGATATACTTTTGACAAACTTTTTTTTTCGTTTTTTTTCACGTTTTTTTTCGTTGTTGAAACTTGCATGAAAATATCACATATGATTAAACACTAATTTGAATATTCGTATAATATCACATGTGATTTAACACTAACATCGAATTACATGTGATTGCATTAGAATTACATATCATATATGATTTAACACTGATATCATATGTGATTTATCAGTAATATCATATGTGATTTAACACTAATATCACATGTGATTTTATTAGTGTAATCACATGTGATTTATCATGCAAGTTTCAACAATGAAAAAACGTAAAAAACGAACAAATTTTTTTGTCAAAAGTATATCAAAGTAGATATCTATAGAAAAATAATTAAATGTTCGTCGTGTTGGTATACTTTTTTTTATTAACAATTAACGGGTTGAGAGATATCTAAGTTTTTTTTAAAAAAGAATGAAAATGGGTTTTGGGTTTAAACACATCTATTGGATCAAGATGAAGATGAGGGGTGAAGATTAGTCCCTTGGTATCCAAATGAACTTAAATCTAAAAAAATTACCACTGGTGTTATTCTTTTTATAATTAAGGACGAGTCATGCAACCGAAAACACCAAAAACAGACTCTCTGGTTAACACCAACATTTCTGGTGTTATAGTGACCCCGCCTTTTTTTTATTTCTTTTTTCAACAACACAAAATATATTTTTAAAAAAACAATACATTAATAAATAATACATTAAAATTAAAAAAAACAATACATTAAAAATTCATTAAAAAAACAATACATTAAAAATTCAACAATAAAAAAATACAACTAATGATTAAGGTTCCACAAATGCTCCACAATATCGTGTCGAAGGTTGTCGTGAACTCTCCTATCCCGAAGTTCTTTGTTTTTTCTTCGTAGTCTCTCGCATCGTTCGACCCAAGTACGTTGAATATTTGTCTTCGTCGGACTGTTGTACAACGAGAAGGGTAATATTTATTCCCCATTATAGTTAATGTTTTTTCTTGGCGCTGTCAGTGCTCGTCTGTGATAGGTTACCTACTAGAGTCAATCTTAGCCGTAGAGTGTTTTGTGGGTTTCCTTCTCGTTTACCTTTTGTAATGCTGCATATGGGAGGATGTTTCAGATGTTTTCTTTCGGATGTGACGGTGACTCGGTTGTCTTCGTAAAATTGTGTCGTTGGTGGATTTTGGATTGCAGAGATTTGTTCTTTCTCGGTTGGGATGCTTTGGTTCTTATCTTCTCGTCTTTTCTTCACAGTCTCAAGTCTATTTTAGAAGGTGTTTTTTATGTTGCTTGGTGACGGATTTGGAGGCTTCGAAATTAGTTGGTCTTTGACGCTTCGCCTCCTAATCGTTCGACGATTTTTGATGACATTGTTTCTTGGTTCTTTTTATGGTGTTCTAGTAGATGTAATAGGGTTTTTCTTGGGATATTGGTATAAAACCCCTATCTTATTTCTTTGTAATGTCTTTCTAGCTCCTTCCTAGTTTTTTTTAATAAAGTTGCCGTTCAAAAAAAAAAAATACGTTGAATATTACTTTCTGGAGAAACGTACATATCGGTATACTCACTAATATCGAAGTCTTGATCGTCCAATATCATGTTATGTAATATAATGCAACAATACATGGTTCTTTTAATCGTGTTTATTTGATATGCTCGTACGGGTTGTGTTATAATTCCCCACCGACCTTGTAGGACTCCGAAAGCTCTTTCAATATCTTTTCTTGCACTTTCTTGAACTCTTTTAAACTTCATAATCTTTTAAATTTGATTGATGTAAACTTATTATTATTTTAAATTTATGCAACGGTGTTTATTTTTAAAACGTACCCTTAGAGGTCGTTCTTTATGCTTTGTACTTGAGATATCCAGGAACGGCACGCCCCCGGATACGTATTTCGTCCAGGGCCCGTTTGGGGGTGTGACAATTAAGGTCGTTGTTGGTCCCCGGTACCCCAAAATATGCATGCCAAAACCATAATTGTTGATCCGCAACGGCCTTAAGCATTATGGTAGGGTATTTTTTATCCCTTCTTTTGAATTGACCATGTAAAGACTTATCAATGCATACAATCAATGCTCCTGAGCATTCCCGGGAGCCCGTGTTTCTTTTCATGCAAGTCATATATACGTTGGATATCTTCTAAAGTAGGTTTTCTCAAATATTTTTCAACATATACAATATGTATATATGCATTTAGTGAAATTCTATAAACATTCACGTGAACATCGTTCGGCATATTGCAAATACTCATCAAATAAATCGGGTGATGAACCATATGCCAATTGGCGTATGGTGGATGTGCATTTCAAAAGAGTACTAAAACCTAAACGACCAGTAGCATCGGGCTGTTGTTTAAAATATAGGAAGTAATCGGGTAGAGGGTCAACATTATAATTGGAAATATCATGTACGATTTAAAAAAAAGTGTAGAACTCATACGATACCTTCGGCGAAAGTATTCTTCCGGATACACCGGTGGCGTGTTTTCATCCCCAAAATAATCACGTTGTAACTTATCTTTCGCCAATTCGCGATCGCGTGTAATATATCGCCTTGTATGTTTTACCTAACTTTCGGCTTCATCTTCTTTCATAGCTTCATATTGCTCAAAATATTCTAAATATTGTGTATATTGCTCCATATTGAGTTTAGTGTGATACTAGTAAATATCTGACAAATCATTGGAATTCATATTGTTGTGTGAAAATTAAAAGGATTTATAAAAATATGAAAGGGATATAATTGTTTGGAATAGATGTAAAAATGGAAGTTTTTATATGTATTTATAGTGAAAAAATGGTTCAAAAGTTACAAAAAACTCCCTTAACGGCTAGTTTTTTTGAAAATAGCCGTTCCCAATGGCTAGTTTTTTTTAAATATATAAACGCGAAAACGCGAGACGCGGTATCACGTCTCGCATTTTCGAGTCGCGTTTTCGCCCACCATCTCAGCTGGTGGTGGCGGCGCGAGACGCGAAAACACCACCCACGGTGTAGTTGTCGCGCCGTGAGCTGACGTTTTCGCCGACGGCTCAAGCCACCGGCCATCGTAACTTGTGCTCTAAATTTTAAGATCAAAAGATAG
>BQNB010052976.1:0-40237 GCA_026074375.1 Tanacetum coccineum
ATTTACTCTTCCATCTACATTTGTTTCATGTGATGTAGGTGATCCAGCTTGTCCTTTGGATTGTTGATAGCGGGTGTTCGAAGCATATGACTGGAAATTTGTCAATGGTAAGAAATTTCATTGTGAAATTCATGGGAACAGTCCGCTTCAGGAATGATCACTTCATAGCAATCACTGGATATGGAGATTATGTTCAAGGCAATCTTACGATATGTCACGTATACTATGTTGAAGGCCTCGGACATAACTTATTTTTGGTCGGACAATTTTGTGATAGAGAGTTAGAAGTAGCCTTTCGTTCAAACACTTACATTGTTCGAAATTTAGAGGGTGATGATTTGCTTACTGGTTCTTGAGAATCTAATCTCTACACTATCTCTATTTCTGAGTGGGCGGCTTCTTCTCCAGTGTGTTTAATGTCTAAATCGACATCAATAAAATCATGGTTATGACACCGAAGGCTTTCTCGTTTGAATTTTGGTATCATTAATCAACTCACGTCAAAAGATCTAGTTGATAGGCTTCCAAAATTTAAGTATGATAAAGATCACTTATGTTCAGCATGTGAGCAAGGCAAAAGCAAGAAAGCTTCATTTCCATCATAGTTGGTTCCACGCACAGAATCCAAACTTGAATTAATTCATATAGATTTGTGTGGACCAATGTGGGTAGAAAGCATCAATGGAAAAGAATATATTCTTGTGATTGTCGATGATTATTCTCGCTACACTTGGGTATAATTTCTTCGTACCAAAGATGAGGCTCCAGATACAATCATCAATTTCATTAATCAACTTCAAAGGAATCTAATGGCTCAAATTCTGAAGATCCGAACTGATAATGGAACTGAGTTAAAAAATGAGAAATTGCGGTTGTTTTATGCAAAGCTAGGCATTATTCATCATACGTCAATTGCTCGAACGCCTCAACAAAATGGTGTTGTTGAACGTAGAAATCGTACACTATTCGAGACTGTACGAACAATGCTTATCTTTTCAAAAACTCTAGAATTTTTATGGGCCGAAGCTATTGCTACTGCTTGCTTTACTCAGAATCGCTCTATTGTACACACTCGGTACAATAAGACTCCTTATGAGTTGATTCATGGAAGAAAACCCAATGTTCAATACTTTCATGTGTTTGGATCTTTGTGTTATCCAACAAATGATCATGATGATCTTAGGAAAATAAAACCAAAGGCTGACATTGGTATCTTTATTGGTTATTCTGAGTCATTAAGAGGATTTTGTATCTATAACCGTCAAACCAAAAAGATAATAGAAACGATCCATGTCAAGTTTGATGAACTTACAGCTATGGCTTCTGAATGCAACAATTTAGAACCCAAATTCAAATGCACGAACTTTCAAGATTCATCTAAAGATTCATGTAACACCCCTTTATTTGAAATATAGCAGCGGAAGCTAAATTAAGGGTATTACTTCATGAATCAACAATCATAATCATATAAAACGACTCAAAAGAGACGTTTTGGAGAGTTTTACAAAAGAGGTCCCAAAGTACATTGAAAATATAAAGTTTGAATGATAACAAGTTTGGACGTCCTCAAGTCCAATGCCACTCCGTGCCATAGGTTGCTCAATTACCTAAGATAAACATGCTAAAAGGGTCAACACAAAGGTTGAGTGAAATTCACAGGTTTAAAATGTAATAGTTGAATACAAGTCAATGTAATAGTAATAATTGCAACGAATACAATTATCATGGTAAAAAATATTATATTTATTGCACTAAGCTCATGACACCGAAGCCTTAAGTAAATGTTATTCATAAGTTGTTGCCCTAAGAGGGTGCTTTGCTAAACACCCAGAGTTCCTCAAATGAAATGTGTCCGCTGGCCATGTATGTACCAGAACCTGGACGGGGAAGTTCAATCCCAATAGATCTATTCACGGCATTCGCGCTTACTTCGCAAAGTAATTAACGGTTCATGATAGTGGGGCCTTATGGCAAAGGGAGGTACTTGGGCAATAATATATCAGGATAGCATACAGTTGAAAATACTTGTATTCATGGTTTATAGCATGTATCTCCCTACGGGATTTAGAAAACATGTGAAGGTGGGACTATGAACTCACCTTGATAAGGTAGTTGATTGACGTCAAAAGTGACTCAATTGGAAATAAACGGCCTCGTCACGTAACCTTGGGTAATATGTCAAGTCTTAGTTTGATTGTTTCTAAACTTTCTTTCATAAAGTTTAATGTAAATGATTTTAGTTTATTAGTTTGTGAAAACATCGTATCACTGTTCGGGCTATCATAATCCAGATGTCATGTAGTAAACATTTGAGGAGCTAGGACATTTAAATCGTAAATCCAGCAACTCGTCAAAACGTCTACCCAAATGAAAGCCCCTCACATGAAATTCCCTAGTAACGTGATACCTTATAGTTTAAATGATAGGATTTTATCTTTTTAAGTTTCTTCAAAAGCTAGTGGATGATAAATTATGTTAAATATATAACATAATTGATTTATAATGATTCGATCAATGAATGAACCGATAAGTGTGTCGGGTTTTATAAAATTGAGTCTTATAATGTTTAAATATATTTTTATAATTAATATAAAAATATTACATTTTATACCCTTAAGAATATGAAAATGACAATATATACCCTTGGTATATATATTTTACAATTTTAATCCTTTAATTATATATTTAAAATATTAAACCTTTAACTTTAGAAATTGGCAAAACAGACCCCTGTGGTTTAACTTTGGAGTATTTACACTTTTGGCCCGGAAACTATATAAGTTTTAATATTTACAATATATACCCCTTTGCATGGTTCGAATTGCATTTCTAGTCCATAATCAATAATCTTTGTATTTTTAATCTTGAAATCGATTTGCAGCTTATAGCTTATTACTATAAGCTAAAATAAGTAAGTTTTATGAGCTTGTAGCTTATGAAAAGAGCTTATGAGCTTAAAAATTCGAAATGGGCACGTTTGGTTTTAAAATCTTAACCCGATGGGTTCTAGCTTTTAGGATTTGATTTTAAGCTTATAAAAATGATAAAAGAGCTTATTAGAACAGCTTTTAGGGTTATCTTATGGCTTTTAGCTTATAGGGTTCACGAAAATAACTTTTAGAGTTTTAAGCATGCGTTTGGTTTAGGAAAACCAAACGAGTAGACTTAGGGTTTCCAAAAAAGTTTAGCTTGAAAAAATGATTATATCAAAGCTTATACATGATCTAAAATATGACAAGAGCTTATAGAAAAAGTTATGAGGCTTACTAGAGCTTGAATGGATCAAAAATGGCTTGATATGGGTTTAAAATGATGAAATGTAACCCGAAAGCTTGGAGATGAATCAAGAACTCTTCTTGCCTTATCCCTTGGTTCCAAAATAGCTTAAAGACCTTTTCCTTCCTTTCCTTAGCTTGGCTAGAACATGATTTTGAGGTAGGGTTTAGTTTAAATGGTGAATTTTGAAAGTATGCATGTATGCGTGTATATATAGGCTAGAAACTTAGAGTGGTGGCCAAGTTGAGAAGAGTGGTGACCAAGGTTAGCTACTAGTGACTATTAGAAGCTAGGAGGATAGCTTAGCAAGGTGTTAGAAGGTGGTGAGGGTATGGTTAACTAAGGTGGTGACAAGGAGGTTTACTTAGAGAATAAGGGTGCAAGTAGTTTACAAGAGGTGACAAGGAGGTAAAGGAGGCTATCAAGGTGGTGAAAAGGTGCTAGGCAAGGTGGTGCATCATGGTGGAGGGTAGTTGCTTGGTTAGAACTTGGTTCGAGCTAGTTAAGGTGTTATCAGGGTATTTAGGGTTTTGGGTTAGGGTTAGGGTTTAGGACGAGTATAGGTGGTATAATTGTAAGGAAAAATAGTTTAAATGTGGTGTATTAGAGTGTTGTAACTTGTGCTTAAAAGGTTGTACAAAATCTAAAAAGAAATTGTAGGGAAAATGCATATTTTGAATGTTGTGCTTTACCGGGTTATACCTTAAGCTTTAAGGTGTTGTATTAGGGTTTTAGAGGGAAACATATTTTGAATTTTATGCATTGATAACTTGTACACATGCCTTATTAGCTTGAACATTTGTATTATATAGAAACATCACATGTAATCGGGGTTTTGATATAAACGTTAATGTATAAAGTCTGTTTTATATTAAACGTTTTGGAAGGTATGTTAAATAGATAACTTATGGTAAAAATGGAGTTTAAAACATATTGCTTGACATATTATGACATTTACTTTATATAAACGTTGATGATATTGACATTAGTAGGTTGCGTGAGCACGTTTACTTTGTAATGTAAGTTACGTTACATCATGGATGGTATAAAACAAAAATATTCCCATGAAAATGGTTGCATCTAATTTAATAGATGGAAATTACAATGAGGAAAAATTGCATCTAATTTAATAGATGGATAATTACATCGAGGAAAATTATGGGTTGTTATAGTCTCCCAACCTTAAAAGAAATCTCGTTCCGAGATTTAGTTAGATGTTGGAGTGATGTTTGAAAATAGATGTGGATAGTTGGCACGAATTTGATCTTCGCGTTCCCACGTAAATTCTGGTCCTCTTTTCGAGTTCTATCTTACTTTTACTATAGGGATACGACTTTGTCTTAGTTGCATGACTTCTCGATCTATAATTTCTATTGGTTCTTCCATAAAGTTGAGTTTGTCATCGAGCCAAAGCTCTTTCATGGGAATGACGATGGATTCGTTAGATAGGCATTTCTTTAGATTAGAAACATGGAAGGTACTATGGACATTACTGAGTTCTTCAGGAAGCTTAAGTTTGTATGCCACTGGATCGACACTTTTAAGGATCTTAAATGGTCTAATGTACCGGGGGTTAAGCTTTCCTCGCTTTCCGAATCGGATGACACCTTTCCGAGGTGACACTTTTAACATAACACGATCTCTAACTTGAAATTCCAAAGGATTTCACCTTACATTGACATAACTCCTTTGCCGGTCTCTTGCAGCTTGCAAGCGTTGTTGAATTTGCACTATCTTTTCGGTGGTTTCATGGATTATCTCTGGTTTTGTGAGTTGAACATCTCCAACTTCGACCCAGCAGACATGTGATCTACACTTTCGACCATAAAGTGCCTCGAATGGTGCTGCCTTAATACTGGCATGGTAACTGTTATTGTAAGAAAATTATACCAATGGTAAGTGTCTCTCCCATCTTTTTCCAAAATCTATAACACAGGCTCGAAGCATGTCTTCGAGTGTTTGGATGGTTCTTTCACTCTGTCCATTAGTCTGGGGATGATATGCCGTACTCATGTCTAATTGAGTACAGAAACATCACATGTAATTGGGGTTTTGATATAAACGTTAATGTATAAAGTCCGTTTTATATTAAACATTTTGGAAGGTATGTTAAATAGATAACGTATGGTAAAAATGGAGTTTAAAACATATTGCTTGACATATTATGACGTTTACTTGATATAAACGTTGATGATATTGGCATTAGTAGGTTGCGTGAGCACGTTTACTTTGTAATGTAATTTACGTTACATCATGGATGGTATAAAACAAAAATATTCCCGTGAAAATGGCAGCATCTAATTTAATAGATGAAATTACACTGAGGAAAAATTGCATCTAATTTAATAGATAGATAATTACATAGAGGAAAATTATGGGTTGTTATAATTCACAATCATTACCATCGAAAACAGACTTGGATAATTTGTTTGGTCCTTTGTATGAAGAATACTATTCGACGAGTCCTCCAGAAGCGTCAAATAATTTTGCTGCACATACTCTTGATAATGAAAATACTTCTTCATCATGGTCAAATGTCGTTGAAGAAGATGAAGCTCCTCAAATAGTATCCTCATCAACAGAACAAGTTGCCAGTGAACCAAACACACCAGTCTTGAATGAAAATGCCAATGAATTTGTTCTAGAAGATGTTGCAGAATTTGATGGAAATGTTTTCGATTATCCACCTTAAACTCCTCTATTCGAAGAAGCTGAGTCATCTTCAACATATCAGTATCCGTCAAATATGCACGAGTTTCACCAAACACATCACTATACTGATAAGTAGACTAAGAATCATCCAATTAAACAAGTGATTGGTGATCCCTCAAAACCAGTAATGATAGGACGTCAACTTCACATTGATGATGAAGTATGTATGTACGCACTAACAGTGAGTACTACAAAACCAAAAAATATTAAAGAATCTATGCTTGATGCCAGCTGGATTAAATCCATGCAAGATGAGCTTAACCAATTCAAACTCCTTGATGTTTGGGAACTTGTCGAATGTTCTATTGGCAAAAACATAATCGCAGTCAAATGGATTTGGAAAAACAAGATTGATGCTGAAAACACGGTTATTCGAAACAAGTCTCTTTTAGTTGCCAAAGGATATGGTCAAGAGGAGGGAATCAATTTTGAGGAATCTTTTGCACAAGTTGCAAGATTTAAAGCTGTTAGAATCTTTGTGGCATATGCGGCTCACAAGAACTTTCCTATTTATCAAATGGATGTCAAAATGGCATTTCTGAATGGTCCACTGAAAGAGGAAGTTTTTGTTCGTCAGCCTGATGGTTTTGTAGATCCAGACTTTCCTAATCACGTATATCGTCTTAAGAAAGGTTTGTACGGTCTCAAACAAGTCCCTAGTCTAGTATGACAAGCTTTCCTCATTCTTAATCGAACATCATTTCACAAAAGTTATTGTTGATCCGACATTGTTTACTAGAACACACGGGGATGACATTTTACTTGTTCAAATCTATGTCGATGACATAATTTTTAGGTCAACAAATCCAGTCTTTTAAAATAGATTTGCAAAACTAACAAAAGATTATTTTGAAATGTCAATGATTGGTGAAATGAAGTTCTTTCTCGAACTTCAAGTTCATCAATCACCCCGCAGAATCTTTATTTGTCAATCATAATATACTATGGATCTTCTTAAGAAACATGGGATGGAAAAATGTGATACCATTAGCACACCAATGGCTACGTCGAAACTAGATGCAGACTTACATGGTACCCAAGTTGATCAAACTAAATATCGTAGTATGATTGGTGGACTTATGTATCTCACAGCTAGTCGACCAGACATTGCCTTTGCGACATTTGTATGTGCGCGATATTAGGCACGCCCAAGTGAAAAACACCTTAAAGAGGTCAAACGGGTCTTTCGATATCTTAGACAAACCGTTAACATGGGTCTATGGTACTCGAAGGACTTCGGGTTTGAGCTAATTACATATTCAGATGCAGACCATGCGGGGTGTGATGATGATTGCAAAAGCACATCTAGAGGCATTTAATTTCTGGGAGATAATCTAGTCAGTTGATCGTCTAAGAAGCAAGATTGTATAGCAATGTCGACTGCGGAAGCTGAGTACGTTTCCTTATCTGCATGCTGCGCTCAAGTCATTTGGATGCAGACGCAACTACTAGATTATGGATTTCGGTACAACAAGATTCCAATGTACTGTGATTCAAAGAGTGCAATTTCCATATCTTGCAATCCGGTACAACATTCACGTACAAAACACATTAACATCCGTTATCACTTTAGCAAGGAGCATGTTGAAAAAGGTTGATTGGTCTCCAAATACGTATATAAGGATAATATCAATAATAATATAAAGATAAGTATTCCGTGAGGATTCTAGAAAATTACTTTTATCCAAAGTAAAATTCAAAACCTTCCCGAGTCATATCCCGACGAGGCGTGAATTGAAAATCGAGGTTAAGTTCATGATCGCGAGATTGAATATTTTAAGATTTTGATTTGGTTTCCTATTTCTACAAATATAAATGCAAAAACAAGCAAAGACAATCAACAATTAAAGCAATTCCAAAATAAGCACGAAAATGATAACGGGATTCTAAACCCGAGCTTTAAAAACCTAAACTATCAAATTTTAACCCTAAAATGCAAAATTAATTTTTATAAATCCTAAATGACTTAAAATAAATTTCAGAAAAAGAATTATATTTTTTTTATTTTTATTTTATTTATTAGGAATTAAAAACTAATTTAACCTAAAAATATTATAAAAATTATTAAACTAATTTATAAAAATCTGGAAAAATTACTAAAAATACTTAAGGTAATTCTAATCCTAGGAAAAATAAAATGAGCCACTCGGCTTATCTTAATAAGCTGGAAATAAGCCCAAAAGGGCTGAAAAGCAAATCTGGCAAAAAAGGGTTAAAAGATTAAAGGGTGCAAGTTAAAACAGAAAAGTCCCAAGGGCGCTAATGGTAATAAGTGTGTGTGTAGAGGCGTTGGCTATGAAAGGGGGAGGTCACAGGTTCGACCCCTGTGGCTTCCCTTTTTGAATTTTTTTTTCTAAAAATAAACTAAAAAGCTAAGTTAAATAAGCAACTTTTGTAAAACTACTTTTTCTTAATTTTGAAAATAAGCCAGGAATAAGCTTAAATAAGTTGATAGTTTAAAACATTAAGGCCTTTAAATTTAGCTTAAACTGAAATGGCTTATAAGCTTGAATAAGCTCAACCCTAAGCCACATCAGCTAAAAGCACCTCAAACTTAACCTAATAAGCACAACTAATCAACTTTTAAGCAAATCTAATAAGCCATAACTTTAGAAATCAAATAAGCAGTTGTTGAGAAAAACTATGCAAACAGAATGAAGAGCCCTTTTTAAGCCAATTTTTAAGCTAGAAAACCAAAAAGCTAGATCCTAAAACCTAAAAACAGATTAAATTTGAACTATAAGCTACCATAATAAGCCAAAAACACAAATTTAGGAACTCTAAATAAGCTAGAAAAAGCTAATGAAATAGGCAGTTTAAGCTTATTAACTATATTTTTGGATTTTTCTAAAAGGCACAAACACTGATTGCAAACCTAAATTTAAGCAACTAAATGATTACTAAATGTAAAAACAAGCTAAAACAGATTAAGTATGCTATCTAATGAGCTTATGCTTGAATTTTTAGATCCTAAAACTTCCTAACTCTAACCTAAATTAGTTGATGAAAATTGAACTTCAAACTTTTGAAAATGAAACTTGAATGTAGACAGATTTTGATTCTAAACCAAATTGGCAATAGCACACTTAAACTCTACTCATTTCTACTGCATTTGTAACTAGAAACAAGCATGAAAACAACACAGATTAGCACTTAATTAAGATTAATTCGAATAAGCTAAATTATAAGACTAAAATACAACAGATTCATTCATTCAATCATCCAACTTATCAAAAACAGATTTAGCTTAATTCAAACTTTAAAACTTGATCTTATAACCTTCAAATTTAAAATAAAACTTGATCAAAAGGTTTTTAAGCCTTCTAGCAGTTCTAACTTAGGTTAGAACTGCCAGTGCCAAACACCCATTTAAGAAGCTCAATTCTATTTTTAGCTTATAAGACTTAGATTTTAAGCTTAAATTCAAGATACCAGATAATGACAAGATTATAATAGGTCTAATAAGCAGATTATAACTATCAAATAACACCTTTCAATAAGCTATAAGCTAATGCTATATTTTTGGTTTTTCTTAACAATTATAATCATAATAAAGAAGAACTAAAAGGCAGATTAATATAAGTAACAAGCTAAGTGAACTAAGCTAATAAAAGACAGATTAAGCACAATAAAAGCAAAATTAAGCAACAATAAGCAGGAAATAAGCAAAACAGTTATAAGCTAATATTTAAGTAAAAATAGGAAAATAGAACAAGTACCTTTGTCCCAGCTAAACAGGGACTCAACTGCTCATTTAGAGCTTAATCTACAAGCTTTAGCTTGTTTTCACAAGCTAGTGATGTCTATAAGCCCATCCATAATTGGCTTATCTTCCAACATTTAAGCTGAGGTATTTTGAGGGTGGTTTGATTAAGTGAAATGCAAACTCAGTTAAGCTTTAAGGGCTTAACTGAATTTAATGCTAGCTTATGAGTTACCTAAGAGCTTATTGAGCTTATTAAATTGTACCTAAACACATGATTAATAAGATTTCATTAAGTAAAAACAGAATTAAAGAGCAGAACTGATAATTTTATTAATATTGAAAGGTTTACAATGCTTGAAAAGGAGATTACAATAATGCTTAAAGAAAAACTACAATAAGCTAAAAGTTTAGACAATAAGCTAGAAAAATTAACACCTCCTTGTGTGTGTGAGGAAGCCTCCTTTTATAGTGAGGAGGTAAAGGTTCTAGGACCCTAGCACGCTCCTCAGTCTTTAATCTCATCCATCCAATCCATCTTTTTCTCCAAGTAAACTCACCTTAGCCCTTGATATCATTCACACATCATTGGCCAATGATTGGCCTTGGGATTGCCAACCTGGCATGCCAAAATCATCATTGTATACGTCATTGAGCTTCTAGAAGGAGAGGGGAGCGTGTGAGAGTGAAGGTTTAACCTTGCGTGTTAAATTGTTGTTGTAGGGTGAAAATGGAGGGAAGAGCTACAGTAAATGTGATTTATCATTTAGGGGCGTTGACCCGTTCATTTTTATAAGGTTGACTTGGGTTATTATTTTGGGCCGGGAAGGGTTATAAGGTTTTAATGTGTTAACGGGAGTTAGGTTTTAAGGACTAATGGTGCAAATTTAAAAGGAGTAACGGTGTAATTGTTTTAGGGGTTCTTTTAGGTTAAAGGAGTAATGGGATTGGATTTGGTTATGACTCAAGATAAATTTGCCTTCAGCTTTGATTTCTTGTATTCTTTCCATTTCCGTGCTTGGTTTTGTCCGTTTTGCTTCATTTTTGTCCTTTTGTGCAAAATCCATTACCTGCAAGACACAATTTATAATACAAACGAATACAATGCATTTTTCTGTATTTATTGGTCATTGTTGGTCTTTTTAGCTCGTTTTATTAGGTAAAAGGTATGTGTATTTAAGCACATACCAAAGGTACTATTAAAATTTACTTTGTCGGGACGGAATACCAACTTATTGATCTTTTTACAAAGGCCCTTCCAAAAGAAAGGTTTGAGTATTTAGTTCACAAGATTGGTATGCGATGTATGACTCCAACTAAGTTGGAACATTGCAAAGTTATCTTCTTGAATGAAAGATCATACATCAACACATTTTGTAAATACATTTCAATAATAATAATAATAATAATAATAACAATTTTAAAAGATGCAAACACATATCTTTTTTGTTTCAATCAGTTTCATGATATTGGTTTTCACAAAAAGTGGTTCTTTAAAAGCAAGAATATATCATGAACTGAGGGGGAGTAAATCATTATGAAAATGATCTTTCACTGCTAAAATATGTGTTTTGCAATCATAATCTATTCACAAAAAGACGATTTCTTCAAAAACATCTTTAAAAACAAGAATTTTGAAAATTCAAGTGTGAAAAATAGCAAGAAGTAACAATCTCTTGAATAAGCTCTTTAATTAAATATTTATTCGAGGGGGAGTTATGAAATTCTTGATTTTTCAAAATCTTCTCAAGATTGTTCAAAACTGCAAAATTAACTATCTTTCGATAAGTTCTTTAATTAGATATCTTATTGAGGGGGAGTTATAATTTTTCTTAGTCACTTCATCATCTAAAAATAAAAATGTGTTCTCAGAAGCAAAAATAACTTCTTTTAAACAAAGGTTTTAATTAGAAAGGAAAATTTAAAATTGATATTTGTTCAAGGGGGAGTTATGAAATTTTTGCGGCAAGTAACAAGATCTTAACTGGAAAATTCAAAAGGTTTTTGTGAAAAATAGGTCTAACTCCAAGGGGGAGTTATGATTTTTTTGGGAATTAATACTTACAAAAGTAAGTCGAAGGACTAAAAGTGCTAAAATGTAAAAATAGTTTCACATCGTTATGCGAAGATTACCGCTCACATGTATTCAGAAGTCTTATTTCGACTTTGGTTTATTCATACATAATTATTATTATTATTCAGCCAAATTTTAAGTCCCGTGGTCTTTTAACTACCTAGACAACGGTAGCGAGCCGTCAAGAATCGGTATCCTATTTCCCCACAACACTGACAAAACCTCGATGTGTACCTTAATTTCACTAGAAGGAATCTCTACGAAGGGATCTAAACTAAGAATCGTAAAAACCTAAAGTAACTTTATTTTTTCACAGTTATATAACGTTTATTAAGCTAATGGGAGCAAAAAGCCACAATTAACCTCTATGAGCTCTTAAGATTTCCAACTAATCCTTGCTTAGCATCAAAACTTATAATAAACTCTATCATTTTTCGTTCTTCGCAAATTTAAAATCTTATAAAGATCCATGAATGCTTAGTCTTGAAAGCTAAGGGCAAACAAGAGCGCAACATGCTCGTTCAAGTCAAAATTTATTCCTAAAAAGACAAAACTATGTGTCAAAACACTTATTCTATTTTTGAAAAAAATTTAATTTTGGCATATTTTTGCTATTTTTGGTGAAAAAACGGGGTTACGCGAAGACAAGGCAAAGCAAGTAAGATCAAATTAAAAGATCCCCCCATACTAGAACTACACATTTTCCTCAATGTGAGACTGTCACCCCCATACTAATTTCAAGGCATAATTCAAATATTAAGGGGTCTCTACGCAAATCTAAAGCTGTTTATTAAGTATGCTTATAGATAAACGTTAAATCAATAAGATCTAGTATATTGGATTCCCATATATAAGCATGCAAAGGATTGAAGATCGAGTGAACGATGGACAAAACCACGAGCACGAGAGTCTTCAAAATCCGGGCAATCCTGGACATACAACCACAAAACACGAAACACGAGAAAGGAAGAGGCGATCCTCCTCACATCACACTTATTCATTATTATTATACTAACATACTAAGGATAAGCATGGGTTGCCACCCACTAAGCGCTTGTTTATTAATGAGTCACTAAGCTTGCCTCATCCCCGAATTCAGTGGTCCATGGGGAAAGTTTGGAGATCCTGGACAACCATCGGTGGTATGTCCCCTCCAAAATAGTGTTTAAGTCTATGACCGTTCACCTTAAAGTTTGGTCCGTCGGTTTGAGATAACTCGACGGTTCCATAAGGATAAACTTGGGCAATGTGAACGGTCTGGTCCAACGGGTTTTGAGCTTCCTCGAGAAAATCTTTAATCAAGAATTGAAGAGAAGGACTCGATCACCAACGTTGAAGACGCGGTTTTTAGTCTTGGAGTCATAGATCTTCTTCGTTTTCTCTTGGTAGATTAAAGAATTCTTGTAGGATTGATCTCGGAGTTCATTTAATTCATTCATTTGAACTTTCCGGTGATCACCCGCGGTCTTAAGGTCAAAATTACAATGTTTCAAGGCCCAATAGGCCTTGTGCTCTAGTTCGATAGGAAGATGGCAGGCCTTACCGTAAACTAACTTATAAGGGGTGCAGCCGATGGGTCTTTTGAAGGCGGTACGAAAGGCCCATAATGCATCATCTAACTTATCGGACCAAGAAGCACGGTTTTCACCTACGGTCCTTTCTAAGATACGTTTCAAACCACGATTTGAAACCTCCACTTGTCCACTCATTTGTGGATGATACACGGTAGAAAGATGATGAGTAACTCCATACTTAAGCATAACTTTAGCAAATTGATCATTACAAAAATAGGTATCGCGATCACTAATTATAGCACGAGGAGTTCCAAATCGGGAAAAAAGAGATTTCAAAAATTTAACAACAACTCAGGCATCATTAGTGGGGAGCGCTTTTGCTTAAACCCATTTGGACAAATAGTCAATGGCTACGAGAATGTACTTGTTTCCATGGGAAGACGGAAATGGTCCCATAAAATTGATGCCCCACACATTAAAGATCTCGCAAACTTGAATTACATTTTGAGGCATTTCATCACGTTGCGAGATTTTGCTTTGACGTTAACAAGCGTCACACCGTGTGACCAAGTCATAGGCATCGCGGTAAATAGTAAGCTAATAGAAACCGGCATCAAAGACTTTTTTAGCGGTGTAGTTCGCACCATGATGTCCCCCGGTGGGTCCATTATGGCAAGTCGTGAGGATATCAATGGCTTCTTGACCGTGAACACATCGCCTAATCACTTGATCCGCACAAATCTTAAACAAGTAGGGGTCGTCCCAAAAATAGTGCTTAACGTCCTTAAAGAATTTTTTCTTTTGTTGGGACGACATCCCTTTCACAATAAAATTCCCCGCATGGTAATTTGCAATGTCGGCAAACCATGGGGTACTCGAATCACCACGAAAGGTAACCATCCCAAGTGTCTCGAGAGGAAATGTTTCTGTAATTTCCTTATTCTTAAGATCACTTTAATGGGGATTTTCTAGTCTTGATAAGTGGTCGGCCGCGAGATTCTCCGCTCCTTTTTTATCACGAATAATAACATCGAATTCCTGGAGAAGGAGAATCCACCGGAGCAATCTCGGCTTAACATCTTGCTTAACAAGAAGATACTTAAGAGCCGAGTGGTCCGTATACACTATGGTCTTTGATAAGACTAAGTAAGGCCGGAATTTCTCGAAAGCATACACCACGGCTAATAATTCTTTTTCCGTAGTCGTGTAATGTGCTTGAGCATCCGTCATGGTCTTACTTGCATAGTGTATAGGCTGAAAATGTTTGGTCTTTCGTTGCCCCAAGACTGCACCTACCGCGTAATCACTAGCATCACACATAATGTCGAATGGTTGGTCCCAATCAGGGGCAACTAAAATCGGGGTTACAGTTAACTTTTTCTTAAGTATATTAAATGCTTCAATACATTCTTTCGAGAAAACAAATGGAGTTTCTTTTTCTAGAAGATGGGTCATTGGCCGGGCGATTTTTGAAAAATCTTGGATAAATCAACGATAAAACCCGGCGTGACCTAAAAAACTTCGAACACTTTTAACGGAAGTTGGATGAGTGAGTTTAGCTATAACATCAACTTTAGCTTTGTCGACCTCAATCCTGAACTTTGAAATTTTATGGCCGAGGACAATGCCCTCTTTAACCATGAAATGACACTTCTCCCAATTTAGAACTAAGTTGGTGTCTTCGCACCGTTTAAGCATTTTATCTAAATAGGAGAGGCAAGACGAGAAAGAATCCCCGAAGACCAAGAAATCATCCATAAAGACCTCCATTGTTTCCTCGATCATATCGTGGAAAATGGCCATCATGCACCTTTGGAACGTGCCCGGAGCATTACATAAACCAAAAGGCATACGTCGATATGCAAACATCCCATAAATGCACGTGAAGGTGGTCTTATCTTGGTCTTTCGGGTCAATAGGTATTTGAAAATATCTGGAAAAACCATCTAGAAAACAATAATATTCATTTCCCGCGAGTCTTTCTAGCATTTGGTCCATAAAAGGCAACAGGAAATGATCTTTATGAGTCAAATCATTAAGCGTTCGGTAATCTATACACATACGCCATCCAGTAACTAGCCGTGTAGGAATCAACTCATTATATTCATTTTCAACTACGGTCATACCACCCTTCTTAGGAACACAATGAATGGGGCTCACCCAAGGACTATCGGAGATAGGGTAAATCAATCCGGCATCAAGGAGTTTGATAACTTCCTTTTTGATAACCTCATGAATTTTCGGATTCACCCTTCTTTGATGTTGAACCACCGGTTTGAAGTCGTCTTCCATTAAGATCTCGTGAGTACAAAAACTAGGGTCGATACCCTTAATGTCGGAAATCTTCCATGCGATGGCCCGTTTGTGTGACTTAAGAACCTTTAAAAGGGCGGCCTTTTCTTCATCTTTTAACTCTTTAGAAATTATGACGGGTAATTTATCGGTTCCTTCTAAAAATGCATATTCTAGATGAGATGGTAAATCTTTAAGCTCGAGTTCTGGTGGTTCTTCGGTTGATGGCTTCGTCATAGTAACATCAATTTGCTTAAGTTCGTCATTCTTCATCGGAGGGAGAGTCGGAGAAGGGTCTTCATTCAACAATTTTTAGAGTAGACGAATGTCTCCCTCTGGATCAAAATCGGCATCATCAATTCCTGGTGGAATTGAATCATTTGTAAGACAAGATTCGATTTCTTCCAAAATAAAGTCGCCTCCTTCAAAAGGAGTGAACGAGGGGAAAAAGTAGAAATGATAGGATCCGAAGGAGTGGGATTGCCACTTGTTGAACTATCCGAAAATCCAAGTACTTCTTGAGCATACTCCTCACATGAAACGTCGATGACATCGATTTGATTAACCGATTTAGCATCATTGTAGGAGAATCTCGAAGTTTGACCAACTTTAAAGGTTATAGCTTCGTCATCAACTCGTAGGGTTAATTCTTCACCGTAAACATCAATCAAATCACGTTCCGTCCTTAAAAAGGTCTCCCGAAAATTAAGGGAACCCGAGGATCGACAATATAATCAACAACTACAAAGTCGGCCTAAAAATGGAACTTTCCTACTTTTACAAAGACATCTTCGGCAATACCGGCCGGTCGAGTCGTTGATCGGTCCGCAAGCTCAAGAATCATTTATGTAGGAGTAAGTTCGGGGAGTGAAAGATTTTCCCATATGGAAAGAGTCATCAAGTTGATGCTTGCCCGAAGATCGGCCAAGGCTAAGCATTTAACTAATTCCGGAAAATCACATGGAATGAGAAACTTGCCGGGGTCTCCATGTTTTTCGAGCAACTTTTTTAGGATAACCGCCGAACAATTCTCATTCACTGACGTTTTCGCTAATTCGAAGAATTTTTCTTTGTTATTAAGGAGACTTTTAAACATTGAAGCAAATTTCGGCATATGTAAAAGAGCATCCGCGAAACTAAGCTCGAAATGTAATTCCCTAAAAATTTCAACAAATTTTGAAGCTAGGTTATCATCTTTTTTACGAAGCTTTTGTTTGTTAGCTCGTGAAGGATAAGGTATAGTCGGTTTAAGCTTAGGAGCAACAACGGGCTCATCAATTGGAGCTTGAGATTGGACTACCAGAGGTTGGATGTTTTCGGTACTCGGTTGCACCATATCCTTTGTCACCTCGGGTTCTCGTTCCACCACCTTAGGGATAGAAGAAAAAGGGAGAGGGATAGGAGGTCCATCATAAGAAATACCACTTTGGGTGGTAATTGCTTTTAAGTCACCTCTCGGGTTAGCAACGATGTTGCTAGGAAGTGAAACCGAACTCGAAGAAGAAGCGTTATTCTTTTGGAAAAAACTAGCCATCATATTCTTAATGTCATTTGTTAATTCACTTTTGAAAGCATTATTTTGATTCTGCATTGTAGACTGCATTTCACTTCTTAATTCTGATTTCAAATTACTGGTATGATTTCTCATAGCTTGTATACTAGCCTCATTTGTTTTCTTATATTTCTCCAAGTCACTCAAAGTAGCAACGTGAGTATGTTGAATCGGAGCTTGATAAGACGTATTTCCCTGATTGAAGTTATTTCCTCGATTCTGGTTAAACCCTTGATTTTGCACATTCAGTTGAGCAAAACTGGGTGGCCGAAATTGATTAGCTATACTCTGAGGATGATAACCGGTATTTCCCTGATTGTAGTCCACTACGGCTACTGACACATATCCTTGAATATTATCTTGATAACCCAAAAAAGTGTTGCCATCGGAGGAAGGACACTGTTGGTAAGAATGAGCTCCACTACAAGTAACACAAGATTCCTCAACAGCTTTTACGGAAGCTGGAGCTGGGGTTACTTGATGTTGTTTAAACACCGCGGTCATGGAACTAGTCACGACACTAGCTATTTCTGAAGAATCGACATTACTTGCTTTCGCTTGAGAAACAATCGGTTTGTTTCTTGAATTACGAACTTTTGACTTGTTTTCAATAATTTTTAACACATCTTGAGCACTTCGTTCTAAAAGATTGCCACCATTGTAGAAGGTGTCGAGTTGATGCAATTCAGTAAAACCGTGATGTGGGCATGCTCGAAGGAGATCCTTGAAACGGTCCCATGCCTCATAAAAAGATTCATCAAAACGTTGATGAAAATTTGAAATTTCATTCCGGAGATTTGTTGTTTTTGAGGGAGGAAAGAAATGGTTAATAAACTTGGAAACAAGATCGTCCCAAGTGAGAATAGAACAAGAAGGTTCTTTGTCGAGCCAAATCCGGGCTGGACCATCGATAGAAAATGTAAAAAGCATAAGCTTAATCGATGTCTCGGGCACATCTTTGAACTTCAACATAGAAGTAATCTTGTTAAAATATCAAATATGAGCATGAGGATCTTCTTTCTTAAAACCGAAGAATTGTTTTGAAGTTACAAGATTTATTAGACTATGCTTAAGTTCGAAATGCTCGGCGGGAATAGGTGGTACTACGATTGCCTCCGCATAACCCTCGGTGGGTGCACGGAGTAATTCCTCCAGAGTACGTTGATCGGCCATCGTAACTACGGGAGTCTCTTCAAGAGTGAACGGTTCGACTCTTTGTTTTGAACGTCTACGATTACGACGTTTCGAATTTGTAAAAGTAGGATTCGTAGAAGGTTCACCAATGAATTTTGAAGAAGAGCAAGTTTGCATACACTAAAAATAAAATAAAAAATAAAAATGAAAATATTTTTTTGTGACCGATAATCGAACAAGTATACGGTAGCTCTCTAGAAAACGCACAAAGAAGCGGAGGAGCGGGTAAGCGCGAAGCGTTTTAAAAACCTTCTCCTTTCGGGTTGAAAATCGGATCAACCCTCTGTATACCTCTCTTATAATTTGTAGTCTAAAGGTGAGCCGACTTCACAAGTGACACAACGGTTGCTTTTGTTGGTTAGTTGATTTTTTTGGTATTTTTGATTACTTGATAAGAAAAAATCACAAAAAATTGAGAAAATAAAATATTTTTGTATTTTTATAGTTTTATAATAAAAAGAAAATATTCACAAACGGAAAACGATAACTTCACGGGGAAGGGTCTTCAAAAACTAATCTTTAAACTTTCACACGATATTCGATACACACCTCCCCGGCAATGGCGCCAAAAATTGATTGGTCTCCAAATACGTATATAAGGATAATATCAATAATAGTGTAAAGATAAGTATTCTGTGAGGATTCTAGAAAATTACTTTTATCCAAAGTAAAGTTCAAAACCTTCCCGAGTCGTATCCCAACGAGGCGTGAATTGAAAATCGAGGTTAAGTTCGTGATCGCGCGATTTAATATTTTAAGATTTTGATTTGGTTTCCTATTTCTACAAATATAAATGCAAAAACAAGCAAAGACAATCAACGATTAAATCAATTCCAAAATAAGCACGAAAACGATAACGGGATTCTAAACTCGAGCTTTAAAAACCTAAACGATCAAATTTTAACCCTAAAAATGCAAATTTAATTTTTATAAATCCTAAATGACTTAAAATAAATTTCAGAAAAAGAAGTATATAGTTTTTATTTTTATTTTATTTATTATGAATTAAAAACTAATTTAACCTAAAAATATTATAAAAATTATTAAACTAATTTATAAAAATCTGGAAAAATTACTAAAAATACTTAAGGTAATTCTAATCCTAGGAAAAATAAAATGAGCCACTCAGCTTATCTTAATAAGCTGGAAATAAGCCCAAAAGTGCTGAAAAGCAAATCTGGCAAAAAAGGGTTAAAAGATTAAAGGGTGCAAGTTAAAACAGAAAAGTCCCAAGGGCGCTAATGGTAATGAGTGTGTGTGTAGAGGCGTTGGCTATGAAAGGGGGAGGTCACAAGTTCGATCCCTGTGGCTTCCCTTTTTGATTTTTTTTTCTCTAAAAATAAACTAAAAAGCTAAGTTAAATAAGCAACTTTTGTAAAACAACTTTTTTTAATCTTGAAAATAAGCCAGGAATAAGCTTAAATAAGTTGATAGTTTAAAACATTAAGGCCTTTAAATTTAGCTTAAACTGAAATGACTTATAAGCTTGAATAAGCTCAACCCTAAGCCACATCAGCTAAAAGCACCTCAAACTTAACCTAATAAGCACAACTAATCAACTTTTAAGCAAATCCAATAAGCCATAACTTCAGAAATCAAATAAGCAGTTGTTGAGAAAAACTATGCAAACAGAATGAAGAGCACTTTTTAAGCCAATTTTTAAGCTAGAAAACCAAAAAGTTAGATCCTAAAACCTAAAAACAGATTAAATTTGAACTATAAGCTACCATAATAAGCCAAAAACACAAATTTAGGAACTCTAAATAAGCTAGAAAAAGCTAATGAAATAGGCAGTTTAAGCTTATTAACTATATTTTTGGATTTTTCTAAAAGGCACAAACACTGATTGCAAACCTAAATTTAAGCAACTAAATGATTACTAAATGTAAAAACAAGCTAAAACAGATTAAGTATGCTATCTAATGAGCTTATGCTTGAATTTTTAGATCCTAAAACTTCCTAACTCTAACCTAAATTAGTTGATGAAAATTGAACTTCAAACTTTTGAAAATGAAACTTGAATGTAGACAGATTTTGATTCTAACCAATTGGCAATATCACACATAAACATCTACTCATTTCTATCTGGCAATTGTAACTAGAAACAGCATAAAAACAACACCGATTACACTTAATTCAGATTAAATTCGAATAAGCAAAATAAAGACTAAAAACAACAATTCATTCATTCACATCATCAACTATGAAAAACAGATTTAGCTTAATTCAAACTTTAAAACTTGATCTTATAACCTTCAAATTTAAAATAAAACTTGATCAAAAGGTTTTTAAGCCTTCTAGCAGTTCTAACTTAGGTTAGAACTGCCAGTGCCAAACACCCATTTAAGAAGCTCAATTCTATTTTTAGCTTATAAGACTTAGTATTTTAGCTAACTTCAAGATACAGATAATGACAAAGATTATAAATAGGTCTAATAAGCAATTATAACTATCACATAACACCTTCAATAAGCTATGAAGCAAATGCTATATTTTTTTAGTTTTTTACTTAACAAATTATATTCATAATAAAGAAGAACTAAAAGGCAGATTAATATAAGTAACAAGCTAAGTGAACTAAGCTAATAAAAGACAGATTAAGCACAATAAAAGCAAAATTAAGCAACAATAAGCAGGAAATAAGCAAAACAGTTATAAGCTAATATTTAAGTAAAAATAGGAAAATAGAACAAGTACCTTTGTCCCAGCTAAACAGGGACTCAACTGCTCATTTAGAGCTTAATCTACAAGCTTTAGCTTGTTTTCACAAGCTAGTGATGTCTATAAAAAGCCATCCATAATTGGTCTATCTTCCAACATTTACTGAGGTATTTTTGAGGGTGGTTTGAATTAAGTGAAATGCAAACTCATTTAAGCTTTAAGGGCTTAACTGGATTTAATGCTAGCTTATGAATTACCTAAGAGCTTATTGAGCTTATTAATTTGTACCCAAACACATGATTAATAAGATTTCATTAAGTAAAAACAGAATTAAAGAGCAGATAATTTTATTAATATTGAAAGGTCTACAATGCTTGAAAAGGAGATTACAATAATGACTTAAAGAAAAACTACAATAAGCTAAAAGTTTAGACAATAAGCTAGAAAAATTAACGCCTCTGTTAATACAAATAATGTCTAAAAACGTTATTTATTTTTTTTGATCTCTCGATGTTTTGATAATAACAAAATGTAAAAACGTTTACGATAAAAATAAACGTTTATAAATTACTAATCATAAAATTATATTTCTAAAGTTAATCACTTAAGGTATGGATAAACAAATCATTAAACATGATTAGTAATCAAGAAAATATTTTTCTTAAACCCTACATTTCTACAAAAATGTTTTTATAAATATAAAAACAAAATATTTATTTATAAATGAAATGAATTATTAAATTAATATATTTGAAATCAGATTCCCCCCCCCCCTAAATGGAAGGTTCTAAACCAAATAACACCTTCCTCACAAAAAAACAAAAAGGGGAGCGTAGTCTACGGCGGCCCCCTTATAGGCCTGGCGGGCCCCTTATATATTAGGGACCGCTGGAATCGCCGCCAGCATAACGGCTCTTTTTGTCCTTTATAAATACTAGGCCACCCCATCTGAAAAACACAACCTCTTGCCATGAATTTTTTCAGATCCACTTTTCTCTCTTCTTTTTTTCTTTCTTTCTAAAACACATAACTTGATCACTAACATACCTTGATCTTGTTTCAAGTGATTAATTCTTTCTTCCTCCTTTCTTCTTCTAATCAAGTGTAAGAGAAGAACAATCATATTCTTCTACATACAATTTGTTATCAAGTGATCTTTCTCTTCCTTCTCAAGATCACATATCTTCATTACATTTACTTTGTGTTGTTGTGTAGATTGGATTGTGTGTAGATCCAATAGTGTAGAATGTATATTGGTGTGATTTGAATTGTGTGTCAATCCAAGGGTATATAGATCTTGTGAGTGTATAAAGATTTAGTGAATTCTTAGATTGGTTCTAGCTAAGATTAGAACTCGACATCTAGCTTAGTGTCGGAAAAGAAAGTAAGCGACGTGTAAATGGTTTTCTCCGCCTAAAGGGAGCTTGTTGACATAGTGAAATCTCGAGTGGAGTACTCAGGGAGTGGAGTAGGAACGAAGAGGTGCTTCGTTGCCGAACCACTATAAATCTTGGTGTCTTGGTTTGATCGTTTCTTTCTCTATCTCTATAGTGTTATTGTTTACTTAGTTCATTATATTAGATAGTTGTGATTCTTATTGTTGATTGATTGACATACAACTCGAATCAAAAAGTTTTCTAAGTAAAGTTTTAAAATGACTAATTAACCGGTAAACTATTCAACCCCCCCTTCTAGTTTCCTACAATTGGTATCAGGAGCAAGGTCACTCAAGATTTTTAAAATATATTGTATTTTAAAGCTTGGATCGATCTATGGATTCCGACAAATATCTAGAAGGGTAAATCTATCTGTCAAAGACCACCACTTTTTGAAAGTGATAGTTTTATTTATTGGAAAAATAGATTCGAGACATATGTTAAATCAAAAGATCTAGATCTTTGGCATGTTATTACAAATGGTGATTTTCAACCTATTATTCAAAATCCGAAAACCAAACTTGATGAGGTTGTCCCTTTTGAAAAACAAACTGATGATCTTAAAAGAAGGCTTGCAAAAAATAATGAAGCCAAAATGGTTATTTACAATGCTTTGCCTAGAAAAGAATATGAACAAATTTTCATGTGTAATACGGCAAAAGAAATTTGGAAAACTTTGTTAATCACCCATCAAGGTAATAGCCAAGTCAAAGATAATAAGATCGACCTTTTGGTTCAACAATATGAACAATTCGTCATTTCCAAAGACGAATCTATAGATAGTGCTTTTGCTAGATTTAATACTATTATTACTAGTCTTAAAGCTCTTGATGAAGGTTACTCTAGTAAGAACTATGTAAGGAAGTTTCTTAGGGCTCTACATCCTAAATGGAGAGCAAAGGTCACGGCGATTGAAGAGTCAAAAGACTTAACATCACTATCTCTTGATGAGCTCATTGGAAACCTCAAAGTCCATGAGATGATCATCAAGAAAGATTCCGAAATAGTCAAAGCAAAAGTTGAAAGGAAATCTCTTGCTTTAAAGGCTAAGAAAGAATCTAGTGATGAAGAGTGTTCGACTTCCGGTAGTGAAGACGAAGAGTACGCCATGGCGGTAAGAGACTTCAAGAAGTTCTTTAAGAGAAGAGGTAGATTCGTAAGACAACCTCGGAACGACAAAAAGACCTTTCAAAGAAGCCGAGACGACAAAAACGGCAAAAGTGAAAGGAGGTGCTTTAGATGCGGAGATCCAAATCATCTTAATAGAGAATGTCCAAAGCCACCGAGAGACAAGAACCAAAGAGCATTTGTTGGAGGTTCTTGGAGCGATAGCGGTGAAGAAGATGATGAAAAGATCCAAGACGAGACATGTCTTGTAGCTCAAGCACCAAATGAGGTATGTTCCGAATCTTCTTACTTTAGTGATGAAAACTCATCAATTGATGATTTAGCTTTAGACAATGAATATGATAAATTGTGCAAAATGAGTTTAATGATAATCACTAAGAACAAAAGGTTAAAAGCCATTAGAAATAGTCTAGAAAATGAGCTTAGAGAATTAAAAGAAAGATTATCCACACTCGAGAAAAACAAAGGAGTTGATCTCGATTATGCAAAGTGTCATACACTTAAAATTGAAAATGAAAAGCTCAAAGAAGAATCTACTAGATTAAACAAATTTGAAAAGAGTACACATTGCTTGAATGAAATGTTAAGTAATCAAAAACCCTCTGGTGATAAATTAGGTTTAGGGTTTAATTCATTTGAAACATCATCTAGTGGAACTAAGGAAATAAAATTTGTGAAAGCTCAGAAAAAGACGTGGTTAGATGGAGGTCCCATAATTATAAGCGGCCCCCTTAATGATCCGGCGGCCCCCAAAATATATATGGGACCGCCCCCAGTTACACCTGGATCTGAGAAAACTGTGACTTCTCAAAAATCCATTTTGGGTCCTAGACCAAAACACATAATTGTAAACAAAGTCAAAGTTCCCGTTGCTAGTGACAATGAAGTTAAACAATTCTATAAGCCATTGTCAAAACCCGGAGTTGGATTTTCGAAACCTAATTTTAGATCTAAAACTTCACCTCCTAGAAGAGTCAATAATAATTATTCTCGTCCTAAAACACCACAACCTAAAAGACATGTTGGTCGACAAAACCAACCCCATGGATTTCCCGTAACTTGGAACAACTTTCCACATCAAAGTTACATGCCATGGGAAATGTGTCTTCCATTCTCACATCCCAAACAATTGCATCAAATGCAAGGGATGTTTGGCACTAACAACTTTGGACCCATGAGATATTGGGGACCAAATGTTTGAGTTATTGTCTTATATAAATAGATATGCCTTGGAGTCGATTTGGAGCCCGACGAATGGATCAAGGATAGCGGATGTTCCAAACATATGACGGGCAACCGAAAGCTCTTCTCCACTTACAAGGCATACAATGGAGGTAACGTTATTTTTGGTAGTAATCTTCGCGGTAACATCATTGGCAAAGGTACGATTTCTAATGACTCTCTTAAAATAGATAATGTAGAACATGTTGATAATCTAGGATTCAACTTGCTAAGTATAGGACAAATATGTGATAATAAGTGTAGAGTAACTTTTTCTGAACATGATAGTGAAATCACTAAGGACGGTAAAGTGATAGGTAGAGGTATTAGGAAGAAAGGCTTATATGTGATGAAATTAGGAAATAAGCCTAAGGATCAAATTTGTCTAGCAACGATTGATGATAATTCCACTTTGTGGCATAGGAGATTAGGTCACGCAAATATGCGTCTCATTCAATCGTTAGCTTCTAAGGAATTAGTTAGGAACCTACCTAAGCTTAAGTTTGATCAACATTTTTGTGATGCTTGCAAAATTGGAAAACAAGCTCACGCTAGTCACAAAGCTAAGAATGTAGTCTCAACGACTAAATGCTTAGAACTTCTCCATATGGATCTTTTTGGTCCATCCGCCGTACGGAGCTACGGAGGAAATCGTTACACCCTAGTCATAGTAGATGACTACTCTAGGTATACTTGGACTAGATTTCTTAAGAATAAAACCGAAGCTTTCGATCAATTCGAAATATTTAGTAAGAAAATCCAAAATCAATTAGGATGTACAATAGTGTCAATAAGAACCGACCACGGTAGAGAATTTGATAATGAAGTGCAATTTGGAGAGTTTTGTAATGCCAATGGTATTACTCACAACTTCTCGGCTCCACGCACTCCTCAATCAAATGGCGTGGTTGAAAGGAAAAATAGGACACTTCAAGAAATGAGTAGAACAATGTTGAACGAGCAATCGTTACCACAAAAGTTTTGGTGTAACGCCGTAGATACTTCAACATATATTCTCAACCGAATCCTAATTAGAACCATCCTAGGAAAAACACCTTATGAAATCTTGAGAGGTAGGAAACCTACTCTTGACTATTTTAGAGTGTTTGGAAGCAAGTGCTTCATTCTAAACACTAAAGACTACCTTACCAAGTTTGACCCAAAGTCTTACGAAGGTGTCTTTCTAGGTTACTCCCAAAATAGTAAAGCCTATATCATTCTTAATAAACACACTAGGAAAATCGAAGAATCACTCAACGTGACATTCGATGAAACTCCTCCACCCTCTAAGACATCACCCTTGGTGGACGATGACTTAGATGAAGAAGAAGCTATTAGGGAAATCGAAAAGAAAAACCTAGAAAATGTTGTTGAGGATGAAACTTTAGAGATTGACGAAATAGTCAATATTAAGGAATCTAGGAACCATCCCCTAGAAAATGTCATAGGAAACCTCAACCAAAGAACCCTTAGATCACAAGCCCAAAACCAAAGTAACTTTTATTGTTTTATCTCTACCATAGAACCTAAGAATGTGAATGAAGCCTTAGGAGATGAAAGTTGGATAGTCGCCATGCAAGAAGAATTAAATCAATTCATTGCTAACGACGTTTGGGAGTTAGTTCCACAACCTAAGAATATGACAATTATAGGAACTAAGTGGGTGTTTAGAAATAAGTTAGACGAGAACGGTGTTGTTTCTCGAAATAAGGCTAGATTAGTTGCTCAAGGATACAACCAACAAGAGGGCATCGATTATGATGAAACTTATGCCCCGGTTGCTAGACTTGAGTCTATTAGGATATTATTAGCTTATGCTTGCGCCTTAGATTTTAAATTATTCCAAATGGATGTAAAAAGTGCATTCCTGAACGGTTTTATCAATGAGGAGGTATACGTGGCACAACCTCCGGGATTCATTGATTTCGAAAAACCGGATCATGTTTATAAATTAAAGAAAGCTTTATATGGTCTTAAACAAGCACCCAAAGCTTGGTATGATAGATTAAAAGCTTTTCTTATTAAACATGAATATAAAATGGGAATGGTAGATAACACTCTTTTTACTAAGAAGAAAAGTTCAAATCTCATCATTGTTCAAATATATGTCGATGACATTATATTCGGTTCGACTTGTCAAGACATGTGTGATGAATTTGCCAAAATCATGCATGACGAGTTCGAGATGAGCATGATGGGTGAACTTAACTTCTTCCTTGGATTACAAATTAAACAAATGGAAGATGGTATATTGGGCTTCAAAGTTGGGAAGTGGGTAGTTTGACCCGGCCATTTGACCCGCGCCCTTTTGGTATCTTTGAGATAATTACATAACCGGCCCTTGTGTTTGGCAAGCACAATTTTAGCTTATAAACAACTTTGGGCAAATTGCATATTCAGCCCTTGTGTTTATAAAAACAATGGAATGGGGTTTTGGTTGACTGTGGTTTAGCTGCAGTTGACTGTAGAAGGCTGAGGCATGATCTCTCTGGCTTCGGCTTTGATTTCTTTAGCTTCTTGATCACTCATCCGTTCTCGTGTTCGTTTTTGACTGATTTCTTGCAATATTTGACATATCCATACCTGCACACATAAAACTCAGATACAAGCACATTTTTGCCATTTTTGATCCGTTTTGGGTTTATTTGGGTCTTTTTAAGCATAAATAGATATGTGTATTCTACACTTATCAAAATTCCCCAAACTAAACGATTGTGTGTCCTCACGCAATATCACATGCCTTATAACCAAATACCTCAAAAATTCCCCAAACTAAACCTTTGAAAAGTAGCAAAGAGTTTTGATTGAGAAATTAAAAGATCACAAGTTATAAAACACCCGACTTCCCATTTTCTAAGATTTTTCTCTTTTTATGGATTTTCTTGATTATTAACTACCTAACTACAATTTATTTGTGTTGACATAATGCAATGTTTTCATTACCACATTGGTAACTTTTAGGATCATAGAACAAAAAGCACAATTAAGCGTCTAAAAGATAACTTCATCATCCCCGATTTTTCACTTTTCCCATGCTAAGCTTAAAAACAAGATCATTGTTAATTACAAGTCATGACACTAACACTACTCATAAATATTCTAAAGAGGTGTACAAAGTCAGTTTAGAGGGTCTAGATCCTTCTTCGTTATTCAGGTTTCTTCTAGAGTGAAATGAAAAAACGTGGGCTCCAAGATCCGGGCGGCACGACCCTCTACTGGGCGGCAATATCTCCTGCCGGGTGGCACGAGCTCCTGCCGCGCAGCTAGCCACACAACCAAAAATATATATTTCTTGATTTTGCGTATTAGCTTCCTGTTTGAGTTGTGCTTGGTCGTGGGCCATTATACATCAATAAAACTTCATTTAAACTCTATTTTGGGCCTTGAAGGCTTGTATGGTTCACTCTTTTGCTCCTGAAATGCTTCCCGGCCTTGTTCTTTGATGCGGGATTCTTCGTACTTGTACTAAACTTTGTTTTTACTTCTTTTCTTCGTCGTTTTCTTGCTTCTCTTATACTTGGCTACAAATATACTTGCAAACACACTTTGGTATAATTAAGTAACAAAATCATATAAAAATAGCCAAATATCATATACAAAAGTACGGATAAAAACATACTCAATTTGAGCGTTATCGATAACCTATTTTGATAAGGAACTACGTAGCTTATTAGCTTATTAAAAAACTAAACATGCTTGGGTTTTACACTTTTCAAAGCAGCAAGTGCCTGAGCCAAAGTAACTTCATCAACAGTCAAATTCACATCTTTAGTAGCAACTTCTTGTTCTGCTAACACCTCATCACCAATCAATAATGATCTCATGAATAAATTTTGAGATACATACTTCATATGTATTTTTCGACTTGTTTGGTTGAGCAAAATCAAATTAAGGAGCGTTTGGGTTAACTCTCAGGATTTTATATTTAAGTCGAGTTAATCGTTACTCACAATTGTTACAATTAGTCACTTACTAGAAAACAATGATCATAATAATTACATGTGAAAATAATAAAATGGTGATTTCATTTTCTTTTTAGAATTCATGCCTCGGCAAATATTCTGAAAGATTACAAAAAATACAAGACAATATATCTCTATAATTTCACACGAATTCCGTCCTCCAATAAGAGAAAAAATAAAAAACCTTGAACAACATTAGATTCATGAGGGTCGGGTGGTTTTTGATAACTTTACGGATCTTAGATATGTTCGGTCTTTGTTTCATTATGTCGAGTTTAAGTGTCTTCTTGAAATCAATAAACAAGTGTGTCCTCGTTTCATTCTTGTGTTCTACAGTCAGTATAGGTTGAGTTATTTTGATGAAGGTCAAATGTTTGTCGAATTTGTAATTCAAAATCAACTCTTCTCCTACTCTCTTAAATTTTTTTCTCAAATTCTTGACGTTCCTTGTGAAGGAGCGTGTGTCTTTACCGATAGGTGGCGACTTGATGAGTTGGCATATGGTATCCCTTTGGATGGTCTATATCAAACCAACCCTCCTTCCATCGAGGACATCATTTTGACTATTCGAACTGATCGAGAAGGACAAGTCCGTCGTATTCTTCATGAGGAGGAGATTGATGTTCATGATTATCAAATTCTCACTCGTGAAATCATACCAACTTTGAAACCTTTAGAGGAAATCATCCGGGAAAATGTCTTCTGTCTGGGCGGTAATCGAGATCATGTTCCCGCGTGTCTTTGTTATATGCTTTACTGTACCGTACACTCCAAAAGATTCAATCTTGCCTATTACATGGCAAAACGAATGGAGTGGGTCACTAAGCAAGCTAGGTTAATTCTACCCTATGGTATGCTATTAACCCGCTTGTTTAAGTTCATCATGAATGAATATCTCTAGTTGAATAACGAGTCCTACATCATGTACGATCGTTTCATGACTCCTCTTGCCGCTCAACTAGAGCGAAAACCAAGAAGGGATCGTGGCACTAGAAGAGGTCATCATTCTACTTCCTCCTCCACCTTCGATCAACCATCTTCATCTTATCTCAACAACGATGATGATGATGGAAATGATGAAGGGACCTTGCGTGCAAGCACTCCTTCCCTTATTCGCTATGTCAATTCCTTAACCGATCAAGTTCCTCAAGTCTTTCATAACCCACCTAACATTGACCCTCACCTTGAACCATTTTACACCCGCCAAACCGAAATCATCAACCGTCAAGTACAATTATGAGATGAGCAACGTGGCGGAGTAAGGTCAATCGGAAAAAGTCTTAGGAGGTTATGGAGGAACATGAAGAAGTGAGCAATGAGGGAAATAGCTTTAAGACATTATTATCTATACTATTTACTAATCTACTATGCTTAGATATTTGATCTTATGCCATTTGCTAGAAACTTAGTACGGGCAACATCACTTAACTTGGATGATTGTTTGATTTTATCATCCTAAACCTATGCTTGCATGCACCCTAATACACTTTGGTTATGTTTAATATATTATGCATGCTTATGAACTTGTCAATTTGTATGCTTTCTTGAATTGAATTTAGAATGCTTAGTCCTACATGTTTGATTGTTATGGATTAGATAATTCATGATGAAATAGAATTGACGGCAAAAATAGGAAAATGTTTTTGAATAGGTTTTACAGAAAAACTAAAAAAAAATTCCTTCACTCCAGAAAACGGCCCCCTTAAATACTGGGCGGCCCCCCAATATATTTGGGACTGCCGGGTATTTATGGGACCGCCGTCAAAGGTCACAGATTTTCTTCACTGTGATCTCCTGATTTTATGTGCAGTTGACTACTATCCCATCTAGGCCTAGCTGATTTCTGCTTTTTGATAAACATTCTTTGGAATCTAAAACTTTAAACCCCATGCCTTACCTCTTGAATCTACTTCTTCCACCTTAAATCATGAACTTTTCTTATTCTTCTCATCAGCTTCATCTTCCTCAACCAAACTCTACCATGCATTCCACCAATGCTTCTTCTTCAAACCCTTCCAAGAAAATCAAATTAACCATAATCCCTCATAGACAACTATTTGTTAACATCTCTAGTGATGAAGATGTCACCACCACACCTTTACCTACAACAACCTCTTCATCTCCAACTCCTCCAAATGCACCATCAAAAACTACATCCACTAATCAAACATCATCAAGTCAAGAAAACACATCTTCTTCCATTCACTCAAAACTTCAAATTTCACCACCATCTGATGAACCAACTTCTCCTCACCACTTGAACCCTTTGTTTGAAAACATTTCGGATGTTCCTCCTAGACCTCTAAATCCTCAACCACTTCAAAGTCAACCTTCCTTGGATATCACACTTTCTTTGTCTCTAATTACTCTTCTTGATCACATTCATGACACTCCATCACCACTATCTCCACCACAACCTCAACCACCCATTATGGGACATCTTCTTTTCTATAACTATCATGACTATCATGGGGCAACATGCATTTGTTGTGCTCACAACTGAAACCTTTTCTTCACTCTAAGAGATGAGATGAATATTATGTTTGCTCATCTTGAATATATTTTTACTACCGCAATCACTTCACACTTTCCACCTCTACCTTAAAAATATCTAAATGTCTTCATAAACGTGAAACCCAAAATCTTTTGCTTAAAAAGTCATTCTCATGAAGTCAAGAATCATCTACTAGCTCACTTTTATTAGATGCTTTAATTATGTTTTAGGTTACGATTATCTTATGTTGTATCTTCATATATTGTCCTATATGGCTATATATGATCTTTTTAGTATTTAAATGAACTTTATTTATAAGTCTCCAAATGTGTGGATTATAATGTTGAGATATTTGTCTTGCTATGTTGGTTTGCACTTGTATTTCTAACCTTGTTTTGTAGCAAATAACTTATCGTAAGATCGATCCCTTGGTGCCCCGAACAAGGGGGAGTATACATCAAGGGGGAGTCTTTAATCGTCAATTTCTTTCTCGCTACGACCATTCGACGATCAACCTTTTTTGAATTTGGTAAAAAGGGGGAGAAATGGAATTAAACTCATTAGTAATTTATAAACCTCTAATTTTATACTAAATAAGTTTATATTTTGTCATCATCAAAAAGGGGGAGATTGTTAATACAAATAATGTCTAAAAATGTTATTTATATTTTTCGGTCTCTTGATGTTTTGATAATAACAAAATGTAAAAACGTTTACGATAAAAATAAACGTTTATAAATTACTAATCATAAAATTCTATTTCTAAAGTTAATCACTTAAGGTATGGATAAACAAATCATTAAACATGATTAGTAATCAAGAAAATATTTTTCTTAAACCCTACATTTCTACAAAAATGTTTTTATAAATATAAAAACAAAATATTTATTTATAAATGAAATGAATTATTAAATTAATATATTTGAAATCAGATTTTTCCCCCAAAATGGAAGGTTCTAAATCAGATAACACATTCCTCATAAAATGGAAGGTAATTAATACATTTCTACCTTATATGCCGGAACTGCCGCCAGCATAACGGCTCTTTTTGTCCTTTATAAATACTAGGCCACCCCATCTGAAAAACACAACCTCTTGCCATGAATTTTTTCAGATCCACTTTTCTCTCTTCTTTTTTTCTTTCTTTCTAAAACACATAACTTGATCACTAACATACCTTGATCTTGTTTCAAGTGATTAATTCTTTCTTCCTCCTTTCTTCTTCTAATCAAGTGTAAGAGAAGAACAATCATATTCTTCTACATACAATTTGTTATCAAGTGATCTTTCTCTTCCTTCTCAAGATCACATATCTTCATTACATTTACTTTGTGTTGTTGTGTAGATTGGATTGTGTGTAGATCCAATAGTGTAGAATGTATATTGGTGTGATTTGAATTGTGTGTCAATCCAAGGGTATATAGATCTTGTGAGTGTATAAAGATTTAGTGAATTCTTAGATTGGTTCTAGCTAAGATTAGAACTCGACATCTAGCTTAGTGTCGGAAAAGAAAGTAAGCGACGTGTAAATGGTTTTCTCCGCCTAAAGGGAGCTTGTTGACATAGTGAAATCTCGAGTGGAGTACTCAGGGAGTGGAGTAGGAACGAAGAGGTGCTTCGTTGCCGAACCACTATAAATCTTGGTGTCTTGGTTTGATCATTTCTTTCTATATCTCTATATTGTTATTGTTTACTTAGTTCATTTCATTAGATATTTTAGTTGTGATTCTTATTGTTGATTGATTGACATACAACTCGAATCAAAAAGTTTTCTAAGTAAAGTTTTAAAATGACTAATTAACCGGTAAACTATTCAACCCCCCCTTCTAGTTTCCTACAATTGGTATCAGGAGCAAGGTCACTCAAGATTTTTAAAATATATTGTATTTTAAAGCTTGGATCGAATCTATGGATTTCGCGACAAAATATCTAGAAGGGTAAATCTATCTGTCAAAGACCGCCACTTTTTGAAAGTGATAGTTTTATTTATTGGAAAAATAGATTCGAGACATATGTTAAATCAAAAGATCTAGATCTTTGGCTTGTTATTACAAATGGTGATTTTCATCTTATTATTCAAAATCCGAAAACCAAACTTGATGAGGTTGTCCCTTTTGAAAATCAAACTGATGATCTTAAAAGAAGGCTTGCAAAAAACAATGAAGCCAAAATGGTTATTTACAATGCTTTGCCTAGAAAAGAATATGAACTAATTTTCATGTGCAATACGGCAAAAGAAATTTGGAAAACTTTGTTAATCACCCATCAAGGTAATAACCAAGTCAAAGATAATAAGATCAACCTCTTGGTTCAACAATATGAACAATTCGTCATTTCCGAAGACGAATCTATAGATAATGCATTTGCTAGATTTAATACTATTATTACTAGTCTTAAAGCTCTTGATGAAGGTTACTCTAGTAAGAACTACGTAAGGAAGTTTCTTAGGGCTCTACATCCTAAATGGAGAGCAAAAGTCACGGCGGTTGAAGAATCAAAAGACTTAACATCACTATCTCTTGATGAGCTCATTGGAAACCTCAAAGTCCATGAGATGATCATCAAGAAAGATTCCGAAATAGTCAAAGCAAAGGTTGAAAAGAAATCTCTTGCTTTAAAGGCTAAGAAAGAATCTAGTGATGAAGAGTGTTCGACTTCTGGTATTGAAGACGAAGAGTACGCCATGGCGGTAAGAGACTTCAATAAGTTCTTTAGGAGAAGAGGTAGATTCGTAAGACAACCTCGGAATGACAAAAAGACCTTTCAAAGAAGCCGAGACGACAAAAACGGAAAAAGTGAAAGGAAGTGCTTTAGATGTGGAGATCCAAATCATCTTATTAGAGAATGTCCAAAACCACCAAGAGACAAGAACCAAAGAGCATTTGTTGGAGGTTCTTGGAGCGATAGCGGTGAAGAGATTGATGACAAGATCAAAGACGAGACATGTCTTGTAGCTCAAGCACCAAATGAGGTATGTTCTGAATCCTCCTACTTTAGTGATGAAAACTCATCAATTGATGATATAGCTTTAGACAACGAATATGATAAGTTATGCAAAATGAGTCTAAAGATAATCACCAAAAACAAAAGGTTAAAAGCTACTAGAAACAGTCTAGAAAATAAGCTTAGAGAATTAAAAGATAAATTGTCCACACTCGAGAAAAACAAAGGAGTTGATCTCGATTGTGCAAAGTGTCATGTACTTAAAATTAAGAATGAAAAGCTCAAGGATGAATCCACTAGATTAAACAAATTTAAAAAGAGTATACATTGCTTAAATGAAATGTTAAGTAATCAAAAACTCTCCGATGATAAATTAGGTTTAGGGTTTAATTCATTTGAAGCATCATCTAGTGGAACTAAGAAAATAAAATTTGTGAAAGCTCAGAAAAAGGCGTGTTCTGATGGAGGTCCCATAATTATGGGCGCCCCCCTTAATGATCCGGCGACCCCTAAAATAAATATGGGACCGCCGCCAGTAACACCTGGATATGAGAAATCTGTTTCTTTTTAAAAATCTATTTTGGGTCCTAGACCAAAACACATAATTGTAAACAAAGTCAAAGTTCCCGTTGCTAGTGACAATGAAGTTAAACAATTCTATAAGCCATTGTCAAAACCCGGAGTTGGATTTTTAAAACCTAATTCTAGATCTAAAACTCCACCTCCTAGAAGAGTCAATAATAATTATTCTCGTCCTTAAACACCGCAACCTAAAAGACATGTTGGTCGACAAAACCAACCCTATGGATTTCCCGTAACTTGGAACAACTTTCTACGTCAAAGTTACATGCCATGGGAAATGTGTCTTCCATTCTCACATCCTAACTAATTGCATCAAATGCAAGGGATGTTTGGCACTAACAACTTTGGACCCATGAGATATTGGGGACCAAATGTTTGAGTTATTGTCTTATATAAATAGATATGCCTTGGAGTCGACTTGGAGCCCGATAAATGGATCAAGGATAGCGGATGCTCTAAACTTATGACGGGAAACCGAAAGCTTTTCTCCACCTACAAGGCATACAATGGAGGTAATGTCATTTTTGGTAGTAATCTTCGATGTAACATCATTGGCAAAGGTACGATTTCTAATGACTCTCTCAAAATAGACAATGTAGAACATGTTGATAACTTAGGATTTAATTTGCTATGTATAGGACAAATATGTGATAATAAGTGTAGAGTAACTTTCTCTGAACATGATAGTGAAATCATTAAGAACGGTAAAGTCATAGGTAGAGGTATTAGAAAGAAAGGCTTATATGTGATGAAATTAGGAAATAAGCCTAAGGATAAAATTTGTCTAACAATAATTGATGAAAATTCCACCTTGTGGCATAGGAGATTAGGACACACAAATATGCGTCTCATTCAATCGTTGGCCTCTAAGGATTTAGTTAGAAACTTACATAAGCTTAAGTTTGATAAACACTTTTGTGATGCTTGCAAAATAGGAAAACAAGCTCATGCTAGTCACAAAGCTAAGAATGTAGTCTCAACGACTAGATGCTTAGAACTTATCCATATGGATATCTTCAGTCCATCCGCCGTACAGAGTTATGGAGGAAACCATTACACCCTAGTCATAGTAGATGACTACTCTAGGTACACTTGGACTAGATTTCTTAAGGATAAAACTGAAGCTTTCAATCAATTCAAAATATTTAGTAAGAAAATCTAAAACCAATTAAGATGTACAATAGTTTCAATAAGAACCAACCAAGGTAGAGAATTTGATAATGAAGTGCAATTTGGAGAGTTTTGTAATGCCAATAGTATTACTCATAACTTTTCGGCTCCACGCACTCCTTAATCAAATAGAGTGGTTGAAAGGAAAAATAGGACACTTCATGAAATGAGTAGAACCATGTTGAACGAGCAATCATTACCATAAAAGTTTTGGTGTAACGCCGTAGATACTTCAACATACATTCTTAACCGAATTCTCATTAGAGCCATTCTAGGAAAAACACCTTATGAACTCTTAAGAGGTAGAAAACCTACACTAGATTATTTTAGAGTGTTTGGAAACAAATGCTTCATTTTAAACACAAAAGACTACCTTACCAAGTTTGACCTAAAGTCATACGAAGGTGTCTTTTTAGGTTATTCTCAAAATAGTAAAGCCTACATCATCTTAAACAAACAAACTAAGAAAGTCGAAGAATCACTTAACGCGACATTCGATGAAACTCCTCCACTCTCTAAGACATCACCCTTGGTGGATGATGACTTAGATGAGGAAGAAGAAATTAAGGTCACCGAAAAAAAACCTAGAAAATGATAATATGGATGAAACTTTAGAAATTGATGAAGTAGTCAACATCAAGGAATCTAGGAACCACCTATTATAAAATGTCATCAGAAACCTTAACCAAAGAACCCTTAGGTCACAAGCCCAAAATCAAAGTAACTTCTTTTATTTTATATCAACTATAGAACCTAAGAATGTGAATGAGGCATTAGGAGATGAAAGTTGGATAGTCGCCATGCAAGAAGAATTAAATCAATTCACTGCTAACGACGTTTGGGAGTTAGTTCCACAACCTAAGAATATGACAATTATAGGAACTAAGTGGGTATTTGGAAATAAGTTAGACAAGAACGATATTGTTTCTCGAAATAAGGCTAGGTAAGTTGCTCAAGGCTACAACCAACAAGAGGCCATCGATTATGATGAAACTTATGCTCCGGTTGCTAGACTTGAGTCAATTAGAATATTATTAGCTTATGCTTGTGCCTTAGATTTTAAACTATTCCAAATGGATGTAAAAAGTGCATTCCTGAACGGTTTTATCAATGAGGAGGTATATGTGGCACAACCTCCGGGATTCATTGATTTTAAGAAACCGGATCATGTTCATAAATTAAAGAAAGCTCTATATGGTCTTAAACAAGCACCCAAAACTTGGTATGATAGATTAAAATCCTTCCTTATTAAACATGAATATAAAATGGGAATGGTAGATAACACTCTTTTTACTAAGAAGAAAAGTTCAAATCTCATCATTGTTCAAATATATGTCGATGACATTATATTCGGTTCGACTTATCAAGACATGTGTGATGAATTTTCCAAAATCATGCATGATGAGTTCCAGATGAGCATGATGGGTGAACTTAACTTCTTCCTTGGATTACAAATTAAACAAATCGAAGACGGTATATTCTTTAATCAATCTAAGTATATTAAAAAAATGCTTAAGAAATTTGGTCTAGAAGATTCTAAACCAATGAAAACCCCCATGTCCTTCGATACTAAACTCACAAAAGATGAAGAGTATGAGTCGGTAGATAGTACCAAGTATCGAGGCATGATAGGTAATTTATTATACCTAACGGCAAGTAGGCCCGATATCATGTTTAGTGTCTGCTTTTGTGCCTGCTTTCAAGAGGCCCCCAAAACCTCTCACCTTGAAGCGGTTAAACCTATCTTCTGATACATTAAAGGCACTACGCATTTAGGATTATGGTATCCTAAGGGGATTGGCATAGAAACTATAGTATATGCCGACTCTGATCATGAGCGAGATTATGTAGACCGAAAGAGCACTAGCGGCATTTGTACGTTCGTGGGATGTTGTTTGACATCTTGGTTCTCAAAGAAATAAACCGCTCTTGCTATATCCACTACCGAAGCCGAATAAGTAAGCGTCGGAAAGACATGTCAACAAGCACTATGGATGAAACAAGCTCTCATCGACTACGACGTACGAATCGACGATGTTCCCATCATGTGCGACAACAAAGGCTTGATTGACCTTAGCAAGAACCCGGTGCAACATTCTCGTACAAAACACATCGAAATATGTCACCACTTTCTTCCTGATAATGTCCAAAAAGGACATATCTCAATCGAAAAAGTTCCGTCCGTCGACAACATCGCCGACATTCTTACTAAACCCCTTAAACGTGAATCGTTTAACTATCTACGTCTTGGTTTAGGAATGATTGAACACATTCCATAAATCATATAAGTTCGATTCTTATTCTTTTGTCTCAATTCAAGTTCGTGTTCCATTCCGTGTCGTGACAACTTAAATACTTCATCCGAAGTACTTTAAGCTTATTTAATTCGCGAAATGCAAATTAAAATGTCACTCCTCTTCGCAAAATTTTTGTCAAAATCAAGTCCAAAAACCCTCACTGAGGGCGGCCCCCATATAGGCGGCCCCCCAATATATTTGGGACCGCCAGGAATTAAGGGACCGCCACCAGAAAAACACAAAACGGGACACTTAACCAAAAATTTTCAAAATTGAAAAACAAACACTCCCTTACCTGCTGCCATTGACGAACTCGAACCAAAACCCACCAAAACTCAAAATCAACCACTAAAACTTCAAGTGAAGATCAAATCAACACTAATAATCAATCCTAATATCACAAAGATCATCAATTGTAAGTCATTTCATCTATTTTCTTTCGATTTGAGTCTAGAGTTCATGATGAAAACCAAAAATTGAAATTGGAGATTTTCGATTTTTCTTTCAATTTTGTGCAATTAAGAGTAGTAGGATACAATGTATAACTAATATGCTTCCCGTAGACATAGGATTTGTATACATTAGTAAGATTAAACGAAAAATTGATTTTGAACCAAAACCCCAATTTTATTTTCAAATCACTCACATTAGGAACATCATAAAATTGTTGTTATGCATTGTCAGTGCAACCTAAAAACATTTTCAAATACATGCATAATGATCTCATGAACAAATTTCGAGATACATAATTCATATGTATTTTTCAACTTGTTTGGTTGAGCAAAATCAAACTAAGGAGCGTTTGGGTTAACTCTTAGGATTTCATATTTAGGTCGAGTTAATCGTTACTCCACATTTGTTACATATAGACACACACTAGAAACAATGCTCATAACATATTACATGTGAAAGAGTAATAAAATGTGATCTCATTTTCTTTTAGGAAATCATGCCTCGCAAATCTTCTGAAGATTACAAAAATACAAGACACTATATCCCTATAATTTCACATGAATTCCGTTCTCCAATAAGAGAAAAACTAAGAAACCTTGAACAACGTTACATTCACGAGGGTCGGGTGGTTTTTGATAACTTTACGGATCTAAACTATGTTTGGTCTTTGTTTGATTTTGTCGAGTTTGAGTGTCTTCTTGAAATAAATGAACAAGTGTGTCCTCGCTTTATTCTTGAGTTTTATAGTCAGTATCGTTTGAGTTATTCTGACGAAGGTGAAATGTTTGTCGAGTTTGTGATTCAAAATCAACTCTTTTCTTACTCTCTTGAGAATTTTACTCAAATTCTTGGCGTTCCCTGTGAAGGAGCGTGTGTCTTTACCGACAGATGGAGACTTGATGAGTTGGCATATGGTATCCCTTCGGATGGTCCATAACAAACCAACCCTCCTTCCATCGAGGACATCATTTCGTCTATTCGAATTGATCGAGAAGGACAAGTCCGTCACATCCGTCATGAGGAAGAAATTGATGTTCTTGAATATCAAGTTCTAACTCGTGAAATTGAGCCAACTTTGAAACCTTTGGAAGAAATTATTTAGGAAAATGTCTTCTGTCTGGGGGGGTAAGCGGGATCATGTTCTCACATGTCTTTGTTTTATGCTTTATTGTGCAGTACACTCATCATGAATGAATATCCTGAGTTGAACAATGAGTCATATGTCTTGTACAATCGTGTCATGACTCCTCTTGCCTCCCAACTAGAGCTAAAACCAAGAAGGGATCGTGGCACGAGAAGAGGTCGTCATTCCACTTCTTCGTCTTCCGCCTTTGATCAACCATCCTCATCTCATCTCACTGATGACGATGACGATGGGAATGACGAAGGGACCTCGCGTTCAAGCACTCCTTCCCCCATTCGTTATGTCAATTCCTTAACCGATCAAGTTCCTCAAGTTTTTCAAAACCCACCTAACATTGAACCTCACGATTTAGGGAAATTCAAAGTTAGGCAACATTTACTATTTCGGCTATAATTCTGCAGAGGGTTATCAGCATACTTGGTAAAAGAC